>PVKV010020040.1:0-40718 GCA_004027835.1 Alouatta palliata | reverse complement strand
TTCAAGCAATTCTCCTGCCTCAGCCTCCCGAGTAGCTGGGACTACAGGCACGCACCACCATGCCCAGCTATTTTTTTTGTATTTTTAGTAGAGACGGGGTTTCACCATGTTGACCAGTACGGTCTCGATCTCTTGACCTCGTGATCCGCCCGCCTCGGCCTCCCAAAGTGCTGGGATTACAGGCGTGAGCCACCGCGCCTGGCCGAGATGTTATATTTTTAAAGAACCTTGAGTAGTTTGTAAAAGCTCAGTTTCCCAAATCTTAAAATAGTTTTATGGCAATGCTTAGAACCCCTGGACTTCTCAGTGGCTTCTGTAAACCATTTCACCTCTCATTGTTAATTTTTTTTTGGTGATCATAAGCAAACCTCACTGAGCCAGACAGTGTCTGGTTTACCATTTGTGGAAAGCAGAAGAATGACACCCAAAGATATCCACATCCTAGTTCCTGAGACCTGTGAATATTTTATCTTATGTGGCAAAAGGGACTGTGGGAAACAGATACTCAGTGCCACAAAGAAAAATTAGCACTGAGACAATAGATCCTTCAGCAACACAACTTTTACTTCCTGGACTGCAGGAAGGGTACCCTTGCTAGCCATGTTGCCATGAGAGTACAATGAACAAAGGAAAACAGACATATTTATCCCTGACACATTTGGGATTGTCCTTACTGCTGTGTCTGATTTCTGTTGGCTAAAGCCAGACCTCACAATTTAAACTAAAACCCGATTGGCTAACAACTTAAAACTTTTCTAAACAGGTAAAAGCAATGGAGAGCTGGGACATGCCTGTGAGCACATCCAGCACAGATATCTTGGTTAAAGTATAAGGACATAGAATGTACTAAGTGCCTGTAAGCATGCATGTTTAACAGATACATAGGATAGGGCTTAACAAAGAGTTATTAGCACACTTATGATTTATTCTTTAACAAGAAAGGAAACTTTAGAGAGGAACTTTTCTTCTTCCCACAGGGACTTTGCAGTTGTGCTTAAGTTAAGGCTCCTGAGAGGGGCAGATGATCCTGGGCTGGACAAGTGAGTCCCATGGAATCACAAGGGTTCTTGTGAAAGAGAGGCAGGAGAGTCAAAGCCAGAGAGGGTGATGTGACCATGGAAGCAGAGGTTAGAATGATGGGATGTGAGAACTCAACCTGCCATTGTTGATATTGAAGATGGAGGAAGTGGACCACAACTGAAGAACTCAAGTGGCCTTTAGATGCTGGAAAAGACAGTGAAATGGACCCTTCCTTGGAACCTCCAGAAGGAACACCATCTTGCTGATGCTCTGACTTTAGCACAGTGAAACCCAGTTCAGACTCTGACCTCCACTATGACAACAGAACTTGTGTTTTTTTTTTCTTTATATACATTTGTTTAAAAAAATTATACTTTGAGTTCTGGGATATGTGTGTAGAACGTGCAGGTTTGTTACACAGGTATACACATGCTATGGGGTTTGCTGCACCCATTAACCCATCATCTACATTAGGTATTTCTCTTAATGCTATCCTTCCCCTGGCCTCCCACACCCCGACAGGCCCCAGTGTGTGATGTTTCCCTCCCTGTGTCCATGTGTTCTCATTGTTCAATCCCACTTATGAGCAAGAACATGCAGTGTTTGGTTTTCTGTTCCTGTGTCAGTTTGCTGAGAATGATGGTTTCTGGCTTCATCCATGTCCCTGCAAAGGACATATACTCATCCTTTTTTATGGCTGCATAGTATTTCATGGTGTATAGGGACCACATTTTTTTAAATACAGTCTAGTATGGTGATTCCTTGAGGATCTAGAACCTGAAATGCCATTTGACCAAGTAATTCCATTATTAGGTGTATACCCAAAGGATTATAAATCAGACTTGTGTTGTTTTAAGCCACCAAGCTTCAGGCAATTTGTTATAGCATCAGTAGGAGACTCATACACCCTAAGACCCTCAGTGTAAGCCTAGTCCCGGGCAGAGAACATGTGCTCATTGTTTATCAGAAGAATACATGGTCCAGGATGAAAATAATACCTAACACTTACTTAGCACATGGCAGAAACTTCACAAAAATTATGCCATTCAATCAAATCCCTATGTAACTGATACTACTCTTATTCATTTTTAAATGAAGGGACTGAGATTAGAAAAAAAAAAAGGTAGATAAGTAGTCCAAACTCATGCAGAGAGTAAGTGGCAAGTCGAGATTTGAACCCAAGCAGGGTAGCAGAGCAGATACGGGTGCAGGCTCTGAAACCAGACAGCCTAGAGTATGTTTAGCTCTGCTCAGGGCTAGGCACAGCAGCTCATACCTGTAATCCCAGCACTTTGGGAAGCTGAAGTAGGAGGACTGCTTGAGGCGAGGAGTTCAAGGCCAGTCTGGGCAACATAAAGAGACCTTGTCTCTCCAAAATATTTAAAATTAGCTGGGTGTGATGGTACATGCTTGTATTCCTAGCTACTTGGGAGGCTAAGGTGGAAGGATTGCTTGAGTCCAAGACTTTGAGGCTGCTGTGAGCCGTGATCACAACACTGTATGCCAGCCTGGACAACAGAGTGAGACCCTGTCTCAAAACAAACAACCTCCGGGCAAGGTGTCATGATTTGGTCTTCTCATCTGTAAAATGGGAATAGTAAAATTACCTGCCAGAGGTTATTACAAGGGTTAAATGAATTAGTACAAAGAAAAGTCATAGAGCAGAATTTGGAACACAAAGAGGGCTCCATAAATGTTAATTACAATCATTACAAAGATAAAGCTTGTAAAGAAAGTCCCACGATCACAAGATGAGAAAACATATGAAGTCACTTTGTACGTCCCATGTGTAATAGAAATGTAAATTGTCACTATTATTCTTCTTAATCGTTACTGTCATCACATATTAGTAAGTGGCATAGGAACTTGTCCCCTGTGATCAGGAGAATGCAATTTACAAAATCTAGAACTGAAACTGAAAATATACCTGTAACACTCAAAGAAGGGGAGAGAGTTGAGCTCAAACTAATGTTAGTTTAGGGAGATTTGCTTTCTTGAGTTGATGATGCCTATTTCCTATCAATACCCTGGACACAGAGTAACAACTGGGAAGAAATCCAGTTTCCTGGTCCTCCACACCGCTCAGCTGTCCCGCACAAAGCCAGCTGGACTGCGGGCAGAGATTTCATGCTAGCATTTACCAGCAGGTCTGAGACACTCCTCAGAAGGAAGTTGAGATATGAAAACATCGACAGTGATTAATCACCTGCTGGCCAGGCCTCAACAACAACGCTGCCATTCACAGCAACCACCGCCACATGAGGCCTCGCGAGAGGACGTTGCTAGTGTGCTCCAGAGCCCTCTTATGGTTGTTTGCTAACATTAGCAAAGCTGTAAGTGAAAAAGTTGTCAAGAGAATGAGAAGGCATGCTGCCAACTAGGAGAAAATACTTGCAAAAGACACATCTGAGAAAGGACTGGTATCCAAAATAGACAAAGACTCAAAACTCAACAATAAGAAGACAACTCAATTAGAAAATAAGCCAAAGGACCTACCAGATACCTCACCAAAGAAGGTATACAGATGGCAAATAACTCTATGGATTCACCAGGCTTGAAATGAAGGAAAAAATGCTAAGAGCAGCCAGAAAGAAAGGTCGGGTTACCCACAAAGGGAAGCCCATCAAACTCACAGTGGATCTCTTGGTAGAAACCCTACAAGCCAGAATAGAGTGGGGGCCAATATTCAACATCCTGAAAGAAAAGAACTTTCAACCCAGAATTTCATATCCAGCCAAACTAAGCTTCATAAGTGAAGGAGAAACAAAATCCTTTACGAACAAGCAATTGCTGAGAGATTTTGTCACCACCAGGCCTGCCTTACAAGAGCTCCTGAAAGAAGCACTAAACATGGAAAGGAACAACCAGTATCAGCCACTCCAAAAATGAACCAAATGGTAAAGAGCAGCAACACAATGAAAAAACTGTGTCAACTAATGGGCAAAATAACCAGCTAGCATCAAAATGGCAGGATCAAATTCACACATAACAATATTAATCTTAAATGTAAATGGGCTAAATGCCCCAATCAAAAAACACAGACTGGCAAATTGGATAAAATGTCAAAACCCATCAGTGTGCTGTATCCAAGAAACCCATGTCACATGCAAGGACACACATAGGCTCAGAATAAAGGGATGGAGGAAGATTTACCAAGCAAATGGAGAGCAAAAAAAAAAGCAGGAGTTGCAATCCTCTGATAAAATAGACTTTAAACAAACAAAGATCAAAAGAGACAAAGAAAGGCATCACATGATGGTAAAAGGA
The DNA here is from genome assembly GCA_004027835.1 of Alouatta palliata. Taxonomy (NCBI): domain Eukaryota; kingdom Metazoa; phylum Chordata; class Mammalia; order Primates; family Atelidae; genus Alouatta; species Alouatta palliata. The sequence continues at coordinate 36,431 of PVKV010020040.1, read as the reverse complement.
TCAATGCAACAAGAAGAGCTAATGATCCTAAATATATACACACCCAATACAGGAGCACCCAGATACATAAAGCAAGTTCTTAACAACCTACAAAGAGATTTAGACTCCCACACAATAATAGTGGAGACTTTAACACTCCACTGTCAATATTAGACAGATCAATGAGACAGAAAATTAACAAGTGTATCCAGGACCTGAACTCAGATCTGGACCAAGCAAACCTAATAGGCATCTACAGAACTCTCCACCCCAAATCCACAGAATATACATTCTTCTTAGCACCACATCACACCTACTCTAAAATTGACCATACAATTGGAAGTAAATCACTCTTCAGCAAATGCAAAGAACAAAAATCATAACAAACAGTCTCTCAGACCACAGTGCAATCAAATTAGAACTCAGGATTAAGAAACTAACTCAGAACCACACAACTTCATAGAAACTGAACAACTGGCTCTTGAATGTTGACTGGATAAACGAAGAAATGAAGGCAGAAATAAAGATGTTCTTTGAAACCAACAAGAATAAAGATACAACATACCAGAATTTCTGGGACACATTTAAAGCGGTGTCTAGAGGAAAATTTATAGCAATAAATGTCCACATGAGAAGCAAGGAAAGATCTAAAATCGACACCCTATCATGAAAATTGAAAGAGCTAGAGAAGCAAGATCAAAAAACTCAAAAGCTAGCAAAAGACAAGAAACAACTCAGATCAGAGCAGAACTGAAAGAGGTAGAAATACAAAAAACCCTTCAAAAAATCAATAAATCCAGGAACCGGTGTTTTGAAAAGATCAACAAAATAGACAGACTGCTAGCCAGATTAATAAAAAAGAAAAGAGAGAAGAATCAAATAGATGCAATAAAAAACAATAAAGGGGACATCATCACCGATTCCACAGAAACACAAACTACCATCAGAGATTATTACAAACAACTCTATGCACACAAACCAGTAATCCTGGAAGAAATGGATAAATTCCTGGACACTTGCACCCTCCCAAACCTAAACCAGGAAGAAGTCAAAACCCTGAGTAGGCCAATAACAAGGGCTGAAGTTGAGGCAGGAATTAACAGCCTACCACCCAAAAAAGCCCAGGTCAAGATGGGTTCAAGGCGAATTCTACCAGACATACAAAGAGGAGCTGGTATCACTCCTTCTGAAACTATTCCAAACAATCCAAAAGGAGGAACTCCTTCCCAAATCATTTTATGAGACCAACATCATCTTGATACCAAAACCCGGCAGGGACTCAACAAAAAAAGAAAACTTCAGGCCAATATCCATGATGAACATAGATGCAAAAATCTTCAATAACCTACTGGCAAACCAAGTGCAACAGCACATCAAAAAGCTTCTCCATCACGATCAAGTAGGCTTCATCCCGGGGATGCAAGGCTGGTTCAACATACGCAAGTCTATGAACATAATCCACCATATAAACAGAATCAAAGACAAAAACCACATGATAATCTCAATTGATGCAGAGAAGGCCTTTGACAAAATTCAACAGCCCTTTATGCTAAAAACTCTCAATAAACTAGGTATCCATGGAACGTATCTCAAAATAATAAAAGCTATTTATGACAAACCCACAGCCAATATCATACTGAATGGGCAAAAACTGGAAGCATTCCCTTTGAAATCTGGCACTAGACAAGGATGCCTTCTGTCACCACTCCTGTTCAATATAGTATTGGAAGTTCTAGCCAGAGCAGTCAGGCAAGAAAAAGAAATAAAGGGTATTCAATTAGGAAAGGAGGAAGTCAAATTGTCTCTAGTTGCAGACAACATGACTGTATATTTAGAAGACCACCTCGTCTCAGCCCAAAATCTCCTGAAGTTGATAAGCAAATTCAGCCAAGTCTCAGGATACAAAATCAATGTGCAAAAATCACAAGCATTCCTATACACCAATAACAGACTTAAAGAGAGCCAAATCAAGAACAACCTGCCATTCACAATTGCTACAAAGAGAATAAAATACCTGGGAATACAACTAACAAAGGATATAAAGGACCTCTTCAAGGAGAACTACAAACCACTGCTCAAGGAAATAAGAGAGGACACAAACAGATGGAGAAACATTCCATGCTCATGGTTAGGAAGAATCAATATCATGAAAATGGCCATACTGCCCAAAGTAATTTACAGATTCAATGCTATCCCCAACAAGCTACTTATGACCCTCTTCACAGAACTGGAGAAAAGCATCTTAAACTTCATGTGGAACCAAAAGAGAGCCCGCATAGCCACGACAATTCTAAGCAAAAAGAACAAAGCTGGAGGCATCACGCTACCTGACTTCAAACTATACTACAAGCCTACAGTAATCAAAACAGCATGGTACTGGCACCAAAACAGAGATATAGACCAATGCAACAGAACAGAGGCCTCAGAGGCAACACAACACATCTACAGCCATCTGATCTTTGACAAAGCTGACAAAAACAAGCAATGGGGAAAGGATTCCCTGTTTAATAAATGGTGTTGGGAAAACTGGCTAGCCATGAGCAGAAAGCAGAAACTGGACCCCTTTCTGACACCTTGCACTAAAATTAACTCCAGATGGATTAAAGACTTAAACGTAAGGCCTAACACCATAAAAATCCTAGAAGAAAACCTAGGGAAAACCATTCAGGACATAGGCATAGGCAAGGAATTCATGAATAAAACACCAAAAGCATTGGCAACGAAAGCCAAAATAGACAAATGGGATCTAATTAAATTCCACAGCTTCTGTACAGTAAAGGAAACAATCATTAGAGTGAAACAGCAACCAAAAGAATGGGAAAAAATTTTTGGAATCTACCCATCTGACAAAGGGCTAATATCCAGAATCTACAAAGAACTAAAACAGATTTACAAGAAAAAAAACAAACAAACTCATTCACAAGTGGGTGAAGGACATGAACAGACACTTTTCAAAAGAAGACATTTATGAGGCCAACAAGCATATGAAAAAATGCTCATCATCACTGCTCATTAGAGAAATGCAAATCAAAACCACATCGAGATACTATCTCAAGCCAGTTAGAATGGCGATCATTAAAAAATCTGGAGACAACAGATGCTGGAGGGGATGTGGAGAAACAGGAACACTTTTACACTGTTGGTGGGAGTGTAAATTACTTCAATCATTGTGGAAGACAGTGTGGTGATTCCTCAGGGACCTAGAAATAGAAATTTCATTTGACCCAGCAATACCATTACTGGGTATATAGCCAAAGGATTATAAATCGTTCTATTATAAAGACACATGCACATGTATGTTCATTGCGGCACTGTATGTATGTTCACTGCGGCACTGCTTACAATAGCAAAGACCTGGAACCAACCCAAATATCCATCGATGATAGACTGGACAAGGCAAATGTGGCACAGATACACCATGGAATACTATGCAGCCATCAAAAACGATGAGTTCGTGTCTTTTGTAGGGACATGGATGAATCTGGAAACCATCATTCTCAGCAAACTGACAGAAGAACAGATAATGAGACACCGCTTGTTCTTACTCACAGGAGAGTGTTGAACAGTGAGAACACATGGACACAGGGAGGGGAGCATCACACACTGGAGTCTGTTGTAGGGGAATAGGGGAGGGACAGCAGAGGGTAGGGAGGTTGGGGAGGGATAACATGGGGAGAAGTTCCAGATACAGGTGACAGGGGGATGGAGGCAGCAAACCACATTGCCATGTATGTACCTATGCAACAATCCTGCATGTTTTTCACATGTACCCTAGAACCTAAAGTGCAATAATGTATATATATATAATAAAATAAAATTTAAACATAAAAGAGGTCAACATATCAGATCTCCTGGGAGCAATGGTAGGAGTGTGGGCAGTAAAATTCGGCAAACTAAAGGGAAAAAATGTATCTTTCACCATTCAAGAAACACTACAGCAGCTCAACACTGGAATTATGGAGCTATCCTATCTGCTTTTCCCCAAAACTGAATGAAACTTTTCATAGGTGTTTCCAACACACTAGAAGCTGTTAAGAATTCATTGTCTATTTTGCCTCTCAGAGAGCTTAACAATACATGTTCTCATTTACACTGAATGTTGAGTGTTTTACTTTTCTCCACATTCATCCTCTCTTCAAAACTAACTCCTCTGCCCCTCTGTGGCTGGAAGCATCTGCTCTATTGGTGATCTCTCAGCTACATCCTCGGTCTCCTCTTCCTCCTCTATTTTACAGATCGTCTGTCTGTTCTATTTTGTTTAAATTGCGCATGACCCCATCATTCCAATGATTGTCTCTTTTATGACGTCTCTTTAAATGATTGCTTTTTAAAAATTTTTGAGTGGCCGGGTGCAGTGGCTCACGCCTATAATCCCAGCACTTTGGAAGGTCAAGGCGGTGGATCACGAGGTCAAGAGTTCGAGACCATCCTGGCAAACATGATGAAACCCCATCTCTACTAAAAATACAAAAATTAGCCTGGTGTGTTGGCAAACGTCTGTAGTCCCAGCTTCTCGGGAGGCTGAGGCAAGAGAATAGCTTGAACTCAGGAGGTGGAGGTTGCAGTGAGCTGAGATCACCCCATTGCACTGCAGCCTCGTGACACAGCAAGACTCTGGCTCAAAAAAAAAAAAAATCTTGAAAAAAAATCTTGAAATGTGCATGATTTGTTCAACATCACTTTTTATTTTCCTTTTATTTTAACAAAACTTTTATAAACATCTCTCCCATGCCATCTCAAGAAACCTGTCTTTGATTCACCTCATCCTTCAGCACACCAGACAGGTTTTGGTGTTTTGGCCTGTATTTATTCTATACCTATTTTCTCTCTTGTTTTCTGTGAGTCTGGGTGTCCCTCGAGCCAGCCCAGATGACTATTATCATTTCAAAGACAGGAATGATATTACCTTTGCTGTTGCCCCAGATTTTCTAGTGCCATGCTATGTATACAATAAATCACCTGTACATTAGGTTGATAATTCCCACGGGCGGTCAGGCAGTCTCTTCCATTCACTCCAGTACACCTAGCACAGGGAAAGGCACATGATACACATTTGTTGAATCAATAAACGGCTAGAGACATGGGTGTTCCCTGAGCGCATAAAAGGAGACTGCTAGGCCACATAGCTGCGTGATGAGCTCTGGGTTCTAAGCCGATTTGTACAGGATGCCAAAACAATCATTCCATTTAATCAAAAACTCAGCTAAGTAAATAAAGTAGCATTGGATTATAACCCAAAGTATAAAATAAATATCCACAAACTCATACTGATATAAACAAATGATTGAAAAAATAAATGAATTGAAGAAAAGAGACAAATGTTCTGGGCAGAAAATTTCAAAATAATTTCTGTAGCTACTTTGCCCTCAAAGAGGGGGAGCGTTAACTCCCCACCCGGTAAGTGTGGGCTGCAGATAGTGACTTCCTTCCAAAGAGGGCAGTATGGAAAGTGGGGAGAAGAAGAGCTTTTCCTCTAGGTGAATGCATTTGTAGAATGAATTTTTGCAAAAAGAAGTTTGGGTCAAAGCACGTTTACATTTATAATTTTAGCAGGTATTGCCAAATTCCCATAGAAGTCAAAACCAATATATATATTTCCATCAGGTTTTCAGAAATGTCTTTCCTCTACTCCACTGCCACCAGCATATTAACCTGTTAGGTTTTTGTTTTGTTTTGTTTTGTTTTGTTTTGTTTTGTTTTGTTTTTTAACAACCTGGGAGTCGGAAAATGCAATCTCAGTATAGTTTAATCTGTGTTTGAATTACCATGAGTGAGGCTGAGTATCTTCTCACCTATCTAAACTTCTGTGATCTTGTCTGTAAAGTGCCATTCTCCCAATTTGCTACTGGGTAATTGGTCTTTTTCTTGTTGACTGTGGGAGCTATTCAGGTATCAGGTATTCTCTGACTGTGTATGAATTACAAATACTTTTCCCATTCGTTGTCTTACAGAGGCCACTATAACATGGCATTTAGATTTATTGTCAACTGACTGTCTCGGGTCCATTTAAATACTTTGTTTTTAAAATTGGAAGTCATTAGTAATGTATACTCTTTCATCTCCTGAAATGACTTGAAGAACCATATATTGAAACATAAGTACAAATGTAATTTTGATTCTTTTGGTAGCAAATAAGTAGGATTTACCCCCCACACTGCTCTATTTTGTAGAAGTTTTGTTAAATGCTTATGATCCTACCCATCAATTATGAAAATAGAATAACAGAGATAAATTTAAATATTTGCTCTACATAAATCTATTTTGAATACTCTGGCAAGATCTAAAGTTTGTTTACTAAAAAGCCTTGGTAAAATCAACAAATTATACATACCTCATGAATATAGTTTTCAAGAGTTTTTTGCTCCAAAGGGCAAAAAAAGATCTTGTATTAGGATTTAATGAAATTTTACTGAAAAAGATATACTGCCTTTTCTGGATTAAGCAAGCACCTGGCTGATACTTGACGGGACATTAGCATCAGCTCTGTTCTCCGATGCTGGTGTGTGACTGCGCCGCCACCCCAGAGCTTTGCAGATACATGGTTTAATAGCAACGTTCCCAGTAGCTTGACACCAGAAAGGGAAAGTTATGGGTCCCACTGGGTCACATCACGGCATCTCACCTGCCCTCCCCGACTCTCTCTGCATCCAGGAGTCTTGTAGAAGCCCATATGACATTAACCTTGAAGGCTCTGTGGTAGGAACTCCAGCCCCTGGGGAGAGGCTGCAAAGTTCACATTTTGAAAGTGGTTTTCTGTTGCTAAAAAATGTGTGGCTTATCACAACCCTAAAAAACGTCCAATGATTGGGATTATCCCCCTTTTCCTTTTCTGTGTGACTTCAATTAGCTGAATGAAAGCAAACCCATGGCTTTAGAACCCGAAATAGCTGGAGAAAAGTCATGCAGACTTCAGGCGAGATGAAAGAGTGGAACCCAGAAGCCTAATTAAAAGCAACTGAGAAACCAGTATTTGATACGGCGTTTACTCACCTGAAAAAATAAACCAAGAGCTCCAGCGAGCTTTGCTGGAGGGTTTTCGGAGAGGGGCTGAGACGGTGCACTCGGGTCACAGGAAGGCCCAACTTGCAGGACACAGAGCCTCACTATTTCTTTCCTCTTGGAGTCAGGGGAAGGTCAGCCAGCACGCCGAGGCCACCACCCCGGCCTGCTTGACAATAACCAGTTAACCAGCAAAACCCTCCTCCAAGGGGGCGAGGGTGACAGCTATCCTTCCCCAAATGGGGATGGATAGCTTTGCTTTTTCAAAAATCTTAAAATGTGCATGATTTGTTCCATGTCAATTTCCCCCCTGGTTTTCCATGCTTCTTTTTCTGCTCACACTTTTCCTCCTCCTGCTTTTACTGCTCCCCACGTCATCTTTCTTAAATTCAGAGCATTTCTGTATATTCAGCGTATGGTTTGTTTTTGATGGCAGAAGCTATCAAGGACTTGCTGAAAGAATTAGTCCTCCTTTACCAAGAGGAAAATTCTCTCGGTTTTGAGATAAATCAAGGCCCAAGGTCAGTCAAGAGAGGAAAGGAATAAATGAGTGCCTCTTTCATACACTGCATATTTTTAACCTACAAATCAGCTCCCCGAATGGAATGCTGGCATATGAAAGCAGCGTTTGGGATCCCGCTAAATGCAATTGCCATCATGTCCAAGATTTTATTTGGAGACAAGGAAAAGGACTTAATTTTCTTGGCCCTTAATTGCTTGGGGAGACATCCTTCGTTCTTTTCCTTTCCAAGTTTGATATTCATGACCTTGGGTAGGATGGGATGCGGGGAATGTGGAAAGATGGATATGGGGTCTGCACACGAGTGCAGTGGTTTTATTACTGCGAGTAACTGAAACAACAGCCCCGTTTTTGGAACAGCCTGTTCAGGAAGCAGAGACTAGATGTTTCCCCCTCTCTGGGGTCACGGTTGGCTTTTCTTGACTTTACGCATTGTCAGATGGGATCCACAGTGAACGGAGGTTATCAACACTGGAAAGCAGCTACCATTTCACAACGCAGGATGCACTTCAGAGGCCACACATCAGCGAGAGGATTTCGCGTGGACATTACTGTTGTTATCTCTTAAATGCTTTGGGAATACGAAGGACCTCTCACTTTGTTGGGCATTGCACAGAGGCTTTATAGGAAGTGATGACGATATGGCCCCCTTATCTGTAAGGAGTCACCACCTTGAAGTAACACGTTTATATAAACACAGGAACATTCACCATTGTTCCTAGATCTTCCTTCCCTCCCCTCGCCTCCCTTCTCCTTCCTCTTCCCTTTCCTTTCCTCCTTCTTTTGCTGTTTCTCTGCCTCTGTGTGTGTTATTTCCTTCCTTCCTTCTTTTTCTTTCTTTCTTTCTTTCTTTCTTTCTTTCTTTCTTTCTTTCTTTCTTTCTTTCTTTCCTTTCTTCTCTCTCTCTCCTTCCCTCCCTTCTTCCTTCCTTCTTTCTTCCTCTCCTTCTGTCTTTCTTTCTTTCTTTTCTCCTCCATTTTGCCTCTATCTTTCCTGACCTGGTTTCCCATCATGAAACTTCTCTGCCTTAAGCTTGGGGCCAGTATTTAAAGATCACCCCCCGTTCAGTACAAGAGGCTACTGGCTTTGTTAATGATTTCTTGCTTCTGTTTATTTTGGGGACCTCACAGACAGAGATTTAATCAATTGTGTTTATCAGTAGAATCTGTCCAAGGCTCCTCTCCTGCTGTATTTTTTTCCTTTTTACCCCTGCTTTCCTGGCCATTCCCCTGCTTCTACCCCTCAGACCCAGTGTAAGGTGTTTTATAGAAGTCCTCAAATAACCAAATAATCATTGATTCTTTTTATAGGACACATCGGGCTATGTGTGTGTGCTTTAATTTACGTAAATGGCATTATGGTGTACATTGCATTCTTTTTCTTACTTTTCCCACATGATACTATGCTTTAAGTTCTGTCTGTGTTGATACAGACAACACCACAGTTAACGCAGGCCACATGGGTCTCTGCCATCACTCCACATGCATGGTAGTGTCTGGTAATGGAAAGGGACTTCCTTCCAGAATTATTTGTCCCATTGGGGACACTACATAAAACAGCAGGTGATATCAGGGCAATCTGTGTCCTTGAATGAATTCTAACCCTGATGGGAGCTAACTGGATGCACCTGGGACCCCTGCCACATGCCCACGTGGCTCCCTGGGGTTCCCTTCACGGCATGTGCCACAGTTGTAATGACCCCATTATTACAGTGTTTACTGGTAAGCATCTGAGCGCTCCTAGCAGACAGGTCGATGCTCCCTTGGTCACTGCTGAATTCCCAGTGCCTGGCTTAGCGCCAGGGAGGTAGGAAGAACTCCATCAATATTTATTGGATGAGTGTAAAAATTGGTAGATAAATTAATAATATTATAATAATAATTGGTGGGTAAATTAATAATGATTCAAGTCATGAGTTCAGAGTCAGACAATCTTAGAATTTCGATTATTCTTGCATTGCTATGAAGAAATACCTGAGACTGGGTGATTTGTAAGAAAAGAGGTTTCATTGGCTCACGGTTCTGTAGGCTGTACAGGAAGCATAGTTCTGGCATCTGCTTCTGGGGAGGCCTCAGGAAGCTTTTCCTCATGGCAGAAGGCAGAGGGATCCAGGTGCATCACATGGCCAAAGCAGGAGTGAGAGAGGGTTGGGAGGAGGTGCCACACACTTTCAAATGACCAGATCTTGCGAGAACTCACTGCTATCACTACAAGCCATGACGGACCCACCCGCGTGACCCAAACACCTCCTCCCACCAGACCCCACCTCCAGCATCGGGGATGACAATGCAATCTGGGCAGGGATAAATATCCACTCTATACCAGGGTTCCATCCTAGCTGTACCCCTGAGCAATGTAGTGAACCCCTCTATTACCTCTTCTGGAAAACGGGATGCCACAGTCATTGGAATGCGATTATGTGATATGTTAAGGACAAGACAACTTGCAAGGTATTCTGTACTTAGTAGGATTTCAATAAAAGGAGCCATTTTCCACCCAATACCATAAAAGTTAAATGTTAACAGAGGGCTACAGCAGTGTACGCAAGCATCAAGGGTCAGAGGCTTCGGGAGATCGCAGAGATGACAGTGGTTTCCTCTGCATACAGGTGTACTTAATGCAAATAGTAGTGAAAAGCGGTGGATGTAAATGCTCTTAATACTTGGCTGCAAAGAGAATTCAGTCTGGGTAGAGTGGCTTGCAAAATGGGGACAATGAGTTTCAGAGCCTTGTCTCAGCAGCACCAGTCATTTCATACCAGACTAGAAAAGGAAAAGGAGACATTTAAAGAAGCAACCAAAGCTGGGCGCGGTGGCTTATGCCTGTAATCCCAGCACTTTGGGAGGCTGAGGCGGGATTTCAACACCAGCTTGACCAACATGGAGAAACCCTGTCTCTACTAAGACTACGAAAGTGGTGACGCATGCCTGTAATCCCAGCTACTCAGGAGGCTGAGGCAGGAGAATCACTTGAACTGGGGAGGCGGAGGTTGCGGTAAGCCAAGATCGCACCATTGCACTCCAGCCTGGGCAAAAGAGCGAAACTCCATCTTAAAAAAAAAAAAAAAAAAAAAGCAAACTTTAAAAAATCCATCTTGGGCCGGGCACGATGGCTCATGCCCGTAATCCCAGCACTTTGGGAGGCCAAGACAGGTGGATCACGAAGTCAGGAGTTCAAGACCAGCCTGGCCAAGATGGTGAAATTCCGCCTCTACTAAAAATACAAAAATTAGCCAGGCATGGGGGCAGGCACCTGTAATCCCAGCTACTCAAGAGGCTTAGACAAAGAATTGTTTGAATCTGGGAGGTGAAGATTGCAGTGTGCCGAGATCGCACCACTGCACTCCAGCCTGGGTGACACTTAGAATTCATTAAAAAAAAAAAAAAGAAAAGAAAGAAAGAAAGAAAGAAAGAATCCATCTTGGGAACAGGAACACAGAGGAAGGGGCGCATTGAGCTGTATCAGGTACCAGAATGTTCAAAACCCAACTTTCTCACTGGAGGTTGTCAGCGGGCTGGTCACCTTTTAGGTGTTAAACAAAGTGTGGAAGAAGCAAGGAAAGATGATGGAATACATGGAAAACAAGACATGAAGTTCAGGAGTTTTGACCAAAACAGGAAGCAGCAAATTATGGCCCATGGGCCAAATCCAGTTCACCTGTTTTTGCAAATAAAGTTTTATTGGAACACAGACATGCCCAGTAGTTTGTGGATTGTCTACGGCTACTTTCAAGTGGCAGAGGTGAACAGTGTGGGAGAGACCATCAGGCTCCATGGAGCTTGCAATATTTACTAACACTCGATGGAAAAACTTCGGTGATCCCTGGACTACAAGAAGTCCAGAATGTCCATGTGCACTGTAACTTCGCAGTGAGTTGTGCACCTCAGCGGGCCAATGAGACCGTCTGAGAGGAAAAAGGGGCTAAGGAGGGAAAACACAGCCTCCACATTTGGGATCTTTGCAAGCCTGCACAAGAAGATTTTTAAAAAACTTTTTCAATAACCGAGTACCCAGGCTCAGACCTGGTAACTTGTTTCTAAGAAATGTTCGTTCACAAAACCCTCTGTGGAGGCACTCATGATTCTCAAGGCCTGACTTTTCCCCACCCGTGAAAAACAAAGAGAAACTGATTTTTAAAGCATTTTGGAGGCCTCTGTGCCCCAACTAAATCACTGATTACTGGCCCCGGTTCACAACTAAGTGGCAGGGTCTGTAATTTAGCTGCGAAACGGCAACATGAAATCCGAGCTTGAACACACAGAGCTCTTCTTTCAAACTCTCCAGACTTCTTGGGGACGTTTATGGAAACAGGGGATGTAGTCCAGGGGCCTATGAAACTGCGAACAGGTCCCCACAGAAAGTCTGCCCTTGACCAGGCTTGGTTTATAGGCAGTTTACACGGATGTTTCCCATAAAAATACCTCCCCCTACTGCGGGCATATAAGAAAAGAAGCAGCAGGAACATTTGTTAAGGCACCAAAGAAAGAACAGAGATTGAGAGAAAAGAGTTGGAAGACACTGTGGGCTTGATCTGTTTCCTCCTTTTCGAGAATGGAAGCGTGGGTAACTTCATCTTTCTCAGCTTCATTTTCCTGAGTTTTAAAAAGAGGTGACACTGGCCGGGCACCGTGGCTTACACCTGTAAGCCCAGCACTTTGTAGGCCAAAGCAGGCAGGTGGATCACTTGAGGTCAGGAGTTCGAGACCAGCCTGGCCAACATGGTGAAACCCCATCTCTACTAAAAATCCAAAAAAATTACCCAGGCATGGTGGTGCATGTCTGTAATCCCAGTTACTCGGGAGGCTGAGGTGGGAGAATTGCTGGAACCCGGGAGGTGGAGGCTGCAGCGAACCGGGATCGTGCTACTGCACTCCAGTCTGAGTGACAGAGTAAGACTCTGTTGCAAAAAAAAAAAAAAAAAAAAACCCGGAAACAAAAGAGGTGACAGTAACTACTCATAGTCATAAGGTTGTTTCGAGGATTCTTTGCAGTCTTTTATGCCACTCTGGCTGAGTATTGCCATTTTTTATTGGGCCCCCAGAGTGGGGGTCTTTGTCCTTAGATTCTGACACCCCTCCTAGTATGACACCCCATTTATCTGATGCCTTCTTTTAATTCCCCAGTGTCCCCTGTTTCCGGCAGCTGGAGATGTGCAGTGTTGCCCCAGAAGATCCCTTCCAGTAGACCATCTTCAGCACCTCTGACTCCCCCTCACTCTGGTCTTGCTGCAGCTCTGACCAACTCCACAGGGAGTTTGCAAGGCCAAGTTCTGTGATGCCGCCTCCAGGCTTATTTCCTTGGGATGAACTTCAGGAAGTGAATTGTTGGCCAAAGAATCTATCTTTTGCCTACTGGCCTGCAGGAGCTCTTTTTATATAAAGGGTACTGGTCCTGTATCTGGCATACATAAGGCAGGTATTTTTCTGCTTTGGAAAGTGACATTTCATTTTGCTCAGGAGATTCACAGAATGGACCACATGCAGTCAGAGATACTGGTAATTTAGTTTACAATCCCTGACTTCAGTGTTGATTTTAGAAAAGGCCTTCCAAACACCCAAATTATATAAATATTTACCTAAATTTCTTCTACTACTTGTAAGGTTTCATTTTTAACACTTTATCTCTTTAATCCATCTGAAATTTATTTCGATATTTGGAGTAAGGTAATAAGCTTAATTTTTTCCAGATAAGTAAGTAGGTTTCCTGGTACATTTAATAATCTTTCCTTTACTTGTTCATACGAAGCTCCAAAGTTATCCTATATTAAATAATGATATGCACTTGTGCCTGTTTCTGGATTTTGAATGGTCTTTCTAACTCTGGTCTGACTCTTTTTACATTAACAGAAACCTGTTTTAACTACTAGCAAAATACACATTAATATGTAATAAAAATACACATCATCATTTTCAGATATTATTATTAATTTTTCTTAGTTATTCCTCTCAGGTTATTCCTCAAGATGAAATTTATAATCACTTTTTAAAGTTAAAAAAATATATTCGAGTTGTAATTGAGATTGCATTAACACTTTATGTTCATTTGAGGATAATTTACATGGATGTACTATATCTTCCCACTCAGCAACATGATCTGCCTTTCCATTTAATCAATGTTTTTATTTTTATTTATTTATTTATTTATTTATTTATTTGCCTCTTAGTAAAGTTTTTAGCCAGGTGCAGTGACTCACTTCTGTAATCCCAGCACTTTGGGAGGCTGAGGCAGGCGGATCACTTGAGGTAAGGAGTTCCAGACCAGCCTGACCAACATGGTGAAACCCCATCTCTACTAAAAATACAAAAATTACCCAGAAGTGGTGGTGGATGCCTGTAATTCCAGCTACTCAGGAGGCTGAGGCAGGAGAATCGCTTGAACCTGGGAGGTGGAGATTGCACTGAGCTGAGATCACACCACTGCACTCCAGCCTGGGGGACAAAGTGAGACTCAGTCTCGTAAAAATAAATTAAATTTAATTTAAAAATAAAAATTTTAAGGCTTTTTCTAAATAGGCATTCTTTACATTTTCTCTTAAAATAAGTTTAATTTGTAGATATTTCATATATGTGTGTGTATATACATTTGTTTGTTTGTTTTTGAGACAAAGTCTCTATTGCACCACCATGCCTGGCCTGGCCAATTTTTGTATTTTTTAGTAAAGACGGGATTTCTCCATGTTGGTCAGGCTGGTCTTGAACTCTTGACCTCAGGTGATCCGCTGGCCTCGGCATCCCAACGTGTTGGGATTATAGGTGTAAGCCACCATGCCTGGCAGAAATTTCATATTTTTAAAGCTATTGTCAACATCTTTGCAGTTCTATTTAATATTTTCAGCATATTTGTTTTGGTAACTGCTGCAGCTAGATGCCTCACTACAATTCCTAATTAGTTATAAATATTTTAGGCAATGTTCAATTCATTTGTTAATATCTGTGAATAGTTCTGAATTTCTTTATCCCTGAGGATAATTTTCTGTCACTTCACCAATATTTACTCCTCTCTCTTCACCCTTTTGCTTCTTGACAACAGTAAATAGGTGTGGTCATCATAAGCCTCCTCTTCTTAACTTTAATGGAATTGTCTCTAAGTTACACCATCAAGTATGATGTTGGCTGTTGGTTTGAAATATTCTTTATCATATTAAAGAAGTATCCAGTTTTGGCTTTCTGAACATTTTCATTCTAAATGGATGTGGAGTTTTACCAAATGCTTATAGTCTATCTACTAAGACGCTTAATGGGAACATCCTGTGTTCAGCTGCTTTGAACAAAGACACAGTTCAATTTACTACTATTAATCAGCCTTAATTTCTAGAATAAACCCTACTTAAATGTGAGTTTATGCATTGATATTCAAAGTTGAGATTTACTTATAGATTCTTTTCTTTTTCGCTCCGTTTGTCAGTAAAATTACCTGATGTGACTTTCCTATTTCTACTTGTCCTAAAATTATTCATTATTATTCCCTAAAAGCTAAAAAGAACCTGCCCATTAAAAAAAAGTGGTTTATAGAACTTTTTGAAGCGATTTATTTGACATCTTTTCTCAATTTCTTCCATGGTATTGGTCTGTTCTAATTTTCTATATTTCTTTCTTCTCAATTCAATTGCATTTCAGTTTCCCATTTTATTACCATAGAGTTATACATAATTCTTTTTCATAATATAATTTTCAAAATGTGAAGGCTTATTTCTGCATCTGTGTTCATGGACGTCTCAGTCCGTTCGGGCTGCTGTAGAATTACCATAGAATGAGTGGCTTATAGACAAGAGGAATTTATTTCTCACAGTGCTGGAGGCTGGGAGGTCCAACACCGAGGTGCTGCCAGATCCTGTGCCTGGTGAGGGCCCTCTTTCTAGTTTGCACATGGCCATCTTGTATCCTCATATGCAGAAAGAGAGATAGAGAGTTCTCTGGGATCTCTTGGTAATGGCACTAATCCCATCATGAGGGCTCCACTCTAATCACCTCCCAAAGGTCCCACCTTCTAAGACCTTCACCTTGGAGGTTAGGATTTCAACAGGTGAATCCTGGGGACTCAAACCTCCAGACCATAGCAACAGAGGACATGGCTAACATGAAGAAGAACGAGGGAAGAAGGTGAGACATCTCTCCAGGCCTCAGTGGGATGCAACCCAGTGGTGCTGAGAAACCTGAAAAGCCAGAGGCTTCTAGTAGCTCAGCCCTGTATCTCAATTGCTCACAATGAAGATGGGGAGGTGTATGCTGTGAAAGTCATGCATGGCTTGGTGTAGCCAGGATGGCTCAGGTTATGCTGCAGTAACAAGCACAATTTCTCACTCATGCTCCATTTCTTGTCTGGATTACAGGGAGGCTGTGCTCATCAAAGTCCCCCAGGGTCCCGGACAGAAGAAGCTCCCACAATTATCATGGGCCTTGGACGGGGTGTAAGGAACAGTGGCCTGACACTCACAGCTTCTGCCCAGAAGCAGCATACACCACATCCCCACCTCCATTGCCAAAGCAGGCCTGTGGCCATAGTTAACTCACAGAGGGTGAGGCACAAATCTACCACGCACTGGAAGTGAGAACAGCAGCACCAATGACTACCACTGGCTCTGAAAACCAGCTTCACCTCCTCCCCCACATTGCTAGGGTAATGTCCACCAGCTTGGACGTCTGTGGTTCATGATTTAACCCCCAAAGTAAGTAATGTAGTATGTTAAGGTTTCTGGAAGAGAAAAGAACAAATATTTTTGAGGGGAGTGGGAGCAGATTGGGGGTGGGGTTGCCTTTTCGCGCTCAACAAATCATTCACCAGAAGTGACTGCTGACTTTGCTGGGATGCGGCCATATGGGAAAGAAAGCCATGATCTTGGGCAAGCATAAGAACTGTGAGCCAATTAAAGAGGCTTTCTAACTATCAACTGGGGATATCCTAGTAGGAATTATTCACTGCAATTAAGAAAATCCAGAGCTTTCCCAAGCTGGAGAAGCACAACAGTAAATCATATGTGTCAACTCAGCCAGGCTGTGGTGCCCAGTGGTTTGGTCAATACTGGCCTGGATGTTGCTGTGAAGGCATTTGTTAGACGTGATTCACATTTGAGTCAGTAGACTTTCTGGATAAAGCAGATGACCCTCCGTGATGTGGGCGGGACTGATCCAATCAGCTGAAGGACTGACGAGGAAAGGCTGAGGTTTCTGGAGGAAGGAACTGAGTCTGAACACTGCAACATCAATCTCCTTACTGAATTGTCAGCCTGCCAGCCTTCCTGACAGACTTCAGACTTGCAAGGCTCCACAACTGTATGAGCCAATTCCTTAAATAAAATTTCTTTCTCACTGGATAGATAGATTAGACAGAGAGAGAGAGAGAGAGTGCCTAAGCAATCGTGTCACTTCCATTTCTCCAGAACACCCTGACTAATGTAGGGTGGCCCTGCAGGAGGCAATTATTTCTCATCTGCAAGACCACTCAGTAGAGATGCAGCAGACGCAGTGTTTGGGCATTTCTGGGCTAAAATTTGGTAAATACTAAAGACTCTCTGCTTAGAAGAAACCCATACACCCACCCATGCAGGCCCACACACTTTGTCTTATGATTTTAAGGAGTTGAGTCTCCAGGAAGCTTATTCCCACCCCTTCTAACATGGAACTACGATCCTCTCAATCCTGCAAAGTTATTTTGTGTCACTGAAAGATCAAAGAACCTTCCTTTTCGTAGTTTCCCCCTTTCGTAGTTTTACTCATGAAATCCAAAATGACAGACCCTACCCTGCCGTGACTTTGTTGCCTCGTGCACCACACACAGAAGAGATGGGTGTGACGTTGAGTTTGGGGAGGTTGAACAGTGCTGGCGCTGAACACAGGGCAGGAGCAGTGAGGGGCAGACCTGCCTGCAGCGGGCCCTGCGGTCAGCCACACACCGTGGTGCTCCTGTTGTGGTCATGCCACCCATGCCACCATTGCTGCTGTGTGCCTGTGCGGCTGCACAGGTGCATAAGACAGGTAAAAATGATCACCAGGACAAAAGAATGACTTTAAATAATTCCACTTAAGAGAAGACAAAAATAAACGTCAGGATCAATCCTACCCATGGATGAGGCCTTCAGACACAGAGGCCACCAAAAGCTGGCTCCTCTCCCCAGCACCTGGCTCAGAAAGGCCCTGTCCAAAGGGAGGGCGTGGGCACTGATGAAGATCCGGTGACCCCCAACACATACACCATGGTTGTGTGTGGCCGGGCAGTGGATACCAAACTTAGGTTGCTGTCTCTTTGAATAAATACAGTGTTTGTGCTTCTATAAGAGCTAGCTCAAAGTATCCTCAAAGAATCATCCTAATATTATAATACTTATGAAATCCAAAATGACAGAACTACTTTTTTTTTGTCTTATTCAGACAAAGAACAGAAAGTTGAAGTGACTTTCTTAGAACTAGAAGAGAGTGCTGAGGGCAGAGCACAGTGGCTCATGCCTGTAATCCCAGCACTTTGGGCGGCCAAGGCGGGCAGATCACAGGGTCAGGAGGTTGAGACCATCCTGGCCAACATAGTGAAACCCATCTCTACTAAAAATACAAAAATTAGGTGGGTGTGGTGGCGTGGAGGCTGAGGCACGCCTCAGGAGGCTGAGGCAGGAGAATCACTTGAACCTGGGAGGTGGAGGTTGCAGTGAGCCCAGATCGCGCCACTGCCCTCCAGCCTGGTAACAGAGCGAGACTCTGTCTGAAAAAAGAAAAAAAGAAGAGAGTATTGAAAATAGAACGGTGGTCTCCTTGCTGTGAGTGTAGAATTAAATTGGTTTCCGAATGTGACGTCTAACTGGTCCTTTTGTGGACTTTTTTGATCCCCTCTAATTCTCTAATGTGTGTCTCAGAATATTTTGGATCTGGCTTTATTTTCTTAAAGCAGTAAAGGACCTCCTTATGTTTCCATTCACTTTATTTTAACAGCATTTTTTCTTTTAATGATTTTTGTTCCCGGAGCTGTTTCTACGTGGAGGAAGTGTGGTATAACATCTAGAGGAAGCCATATGTCTGTGGTCCATTTTCTTGGACTGGAGAGACTGCGTGGTCTCAAGAAAACATTGCTTGCCAATTGTCAGGCAGGCAGGTCAGGTGATGAGAAATTGGGGTGAGGGACTGTGGTCTCCACAGTCCCTAATCCCTCTCTCTCTCACAACCCCCTGCCCCAACCCATAAGGGTGTGACTCTCTTACTAGCTTGCATGGAGCCGGCATGTCTCCAACATAACACTTTTCACAGTTGCAATAAAACAACTGGGTATGTAATTAATGGTTTAATACTTGTCTCATGGAAACATGACCTATTCAGGTCAGTATCATGGGCAAAGAATCTGTGCAGCCACACAGGGTCCCCTCTCAGAAGGGACCCACAGTGGGTTTAAGGCTCTGCTGCTGCTGTCCTGAAATTTTTTTTTTTTTTGAGACCCAGTCTTGCTCTGTCACCCAGGTTGGAGTGTAGTGCCATGATCTCGGCTCACTGTGACCTCTGCCTTCCGGGTTCAAGCGATTCTCCTGCCTCAGCCTCACGAGTAGCTGAGATTACAGGCACCTGCCACCAGCGCTGGCTGATTTTTGCATTTTTAATAGAGATGGGGTTTCACCATATTGGCCAGGCTGCTCTCGAACTCCTGACCTCAGATGATCCACCCGCCCCAGGCTTCCAAAGTGCTGGGATTACAGGTGTGAGCCACCATGCTTGGCCTGTCTTGAAATTCTTAGCAATTTTTTAAGGGCCCTGCAAATCAAGCAGGTGACCCTGCACCTAAGCCCATCTTGTCTTTGTTGTGTCCCAGGCTCAGCACCGTACAGACAGCAAACACACAGTAATTATTAAATGTTCTTACTGAATAAACTCATGAAGATAAGCAAGGATGAAGTTGGTTATTTCCGTTAAGGCTGATTCTGGAAGACAGGAAGATGAGCACTGCTTCCAACCGAGTTCTCAGGAGGCTGACTCTGACATAGGAGTTTGTGTATGGGAATCCTCAGGAAGTCTTCAAGCATTGGCCGAGGGACAGGCTGGGTGATGCAGTCACACCGAGAGTGCCTGGGTCCCCATGCAGGCCGGCAGGCCCTCGTGGTGGCTGCGGCTAGGTGACTAGATGCAGGCTGCCGGGAAGGGGATGTGCTCCCCAGCAAGGCGGCCCTCCAGCCTGATGCAGTGGTTCTCAGCCGGGGTGATTCTGCCCCCTGGGGACATTTGGCAATGTCTGAGGGCATTTTGGGTTGTCATGACTCCGGGAGGGCTTCCGGTGGGTAGAGGCCCGAGAGGCTGTTAAGCACCCTCCAACGCACAGCCGGCCTTCCACGACAAAGGACCACCAGCCCCGAATGTCATCAGCCAAGGGCAAGCCTTGGCTAGGTAATGGCTGGACCTTACTTCTTCCCAGACATCCGAGGGCAGCATTTCCATGAGTCTGGTGGGCTTGATTTCCTGGGAGGAACTGTGTAAGAAGAGGACAATGCACAGCCCTGGCTGCTGCAAAAGGTGGAAAAGCAACAACAGGTGTTCCCCATTCTCCTCACGCTTGGCGGGCACCTTTGCTGGCCTTGGTGGCTCACCTAGTGGCTCTGTCTCTCGATGCCAGCCCTGAGACGGGCTGCAGAGCAGCTGCAGTCTGATGCTGGTTCGCACTCATGCACCATGTGATCATACCTCGGCTTTGCTCCTCCTTCCTGAGCTGGACAGGAGGCCCCCTCCCCATGAGGCTCTAGAGGTGCTTGAGGGAGAGGCACTGCTGCCACCCAGTGGGCAGCCTGGGGTCTGGGCACCTGCCCATGTGGTTCACCCATGCCCTCCAGCCTTGCACACTCTCATGTTATGATGAATGACTTGGCTGGGCCCATCCGACCTTACAGCCTGGGAGATCTGATAGAACTCAGCTCCGATGGGCAGTTCTGGCTTTAGGGTCACCTGGTGGCACAACTTTGGCACTCTGCCAGGGTCTACTAGTTTACTGGGAGTTGTTTTCCGTGAAGTGTATAATTCTCTTCTTTGGCTGGCATAGCCCTGGTCTAAAGTCCTTGGGACTATGTTGGATTTCTCCTATTGGGGCTTGTCATATATTCCACGTAACATCTTTCCCCACAGATACCCCCACACCACAGAGTCTGCAAGGTTAGCTTGCTCTCACCCCACTCAAAGCTGACGTTCCTTTGTTTTCCCTGGTATAATGGATTAAACTGTCCCCTCCATGCAAAAGAGGTATCCAAGTCCTAATCTCTAGTACCCGTGAATATGACCCCAAAATAGTCTTTACAGATGTCATTCAATTACGAATCTTGAGATGAGATCATTCAGGATGTAGGATGGATGCTAATATAATGACAAATGCCCTGATAAGAAAAAGGAAGGGAAGATCTAAAACGTACAGAAATATACAAGGAAAAGGTCACATGAAGATGGGGCAGAGATTGGAGTGCTGTTTCTACAAACCAAGAAATGCCAGGAGCCTTTAGAAGCTGAATGGAAGGATCTTTCCCTAGAGCATTTGGAGAGACCATGACCTTGCCAACACCTTGATTTGAGACTTATGGCCACCACAATCAGGAGAGAACAGGTGTCTGTTGTCCTTTTTTTTTTTTTGAGACAGAGTCTCGCTCTGTCGCCCAGGCTGGAGTGCAATGGCACAGTCTTGGCTCACTGCAACCTCCGCCACCCAGGTTCAAGCGATTCTCCTGCCTCAGCCTCCTGCGTAGCTGGGATTATAGGCACCCGCCACCACACACAGCTAATTTTTGTATTTTTAGTAGAGACAGGGTCTCATCATGTTGGCCAGGCTGGTCTCGAACTCCTAACCTCGTGATCTACCTGCCTCGGCCTCCCAAAGTGCTGGTATTACACATGAGCCACTGCCCTGTTTGTGGTGATTGGTTACAGTGGTCCTAGGAAATACCATAATACTGTATGGCTAGATATGAAGGATGCTGTCTCTGCAGCTCTCAGGCGCTATGCCTTCTTCTTCGTGGCAGGAGGTATAAGAAGCAATAATGTGTTTTTAACTTTGGAGGGATGTTCTTGCATCCACAGACTGCTGGATCTTACAACTTTTATTGGTGTGGTGGTCCCTAAATTATCATGGAATTTCTCTCCCGCCTCATAGAGTGCATGGATCTTACTAGAGCATCCAATATACTTGCCATATCTTGCTCATCTGCTCTAATTAGCAGGAAGTCATCAGCACAGTGGGCCAGTGTGAGTTTCTGCAGGTGGCCAATGTCCAGGTCTCCCCAGACTATATGATCATAGAGGGTAGAAGACCCATCGCGGCTCTGTGGCAGAACTGTACACGTTTACTCTTGTCTGATCCAAAGGAATGTGGGTTGTTTCTAACCCTTCATTAGGCATGGAAGGAGGATCAATGGCTATATTGTTAATCTGCTTCTGCCAGATGCCACATCTGGCACTGCAGCTGCACTTGGGTGGTGCCTGGGCAGAGTTTGCGGCTGTCCACTGCCATCTTCCAAGACCTGTCTTGCTCTTCTGGGGAGTGACTGGTGGATGACATGGAGATTTGATCGAAGACCTAAACTCCAAGTCCTTTAGGTTTCTAAGGGTGGCACTCATCTCTGCCATCCTCCCAAATGCAATATTGTTTCTGACTTACTCCCTTCACTGGGGCACGGGCAGTTTCTGAGGTTTCAGCGTGGTTTTCCCTGCCCTAATAGCTGATGCACAGGCTCAAGAACCACCATGAGAGTTGTGCCATGTTGTTATCAGATATGTCCGTGCCAATTATACATTCAGGGACAGCAAAAATGGCTACTGGGTGGGTACGTGGTCTCCTGTGGCCCACACCTGGGCCAGGACTCCATGTATTGCCTGGTTTCCACATGCCCCGCTCTATCAAGGCAGAAGTGGGGCTACCAGTCCTTGATCAAATCTCCATGTCATCCACCAATCACTCCCCAGAAGCAAGACAGGTCTTGGAAGATGGCAGTGAACAACTGCTAATGACATTTGGGATCCTTGGGTATTCACATCAGTTTGGGTCTTCTGTTGATCACCCTCAAAATATTTGGTCATTCCCATTTCCCCAGTGATCAGTTGTCTGAATGAACAGCCATAGGTCCCCTTACAGAAGGACAGGAAATGATTATATGTGCTTGTCACGGTGTTGTAGGTCTTCATCCTGTTGGCCTGGCCCTACTGTAGTCAAGGAGTGCAAGACTAGAAACCAGGCAAGGGATTTTGACTATTCTTTTTTTTTTTTTTCCTGAAAGGAGCCTCACCCTGTCTCCCAGGCTAGAGTGCAGTGGTGCGATCTCCGCTAACCACAACCCCTGCCTCCTGGGTTCAAGCGATTCTCCTGCCTCAGCCTGCTGAGTAGCTGGGACTATAGGTGTGTGCCACCATGCTCAGATAATTTTTGTGTTTTTAGTAGAGACAAGGTTTCACCATGTTGGCCAGGCTGGTCTCGAACTCCTGACCTGAGGTGATCCACCCACTTTGGCCTCCCAAAGTGCTAGGATTACGGGTATAAGCCACTGTGCCCAGCCTCTTTTTTTTTTCTTTTTTTGCGTCAGGTCCACACTCTGTTGCCCAGGCTGGAGTGCAGTGGTACAATCATGGCTCACTACAGCCTCAAACTCCCGGGCTCAAGCAGTCCTCCCACTTCAGTCTTCCAAGTAGCTGAAACTGCAGGTGTGTGCCACCACACTGGGCTAATTTTTAACATTTTTTGTAGAGATCGGGTCTTACTATGTTGCCCAGGCTGGTCTTGAACTCCTGGCCTCAAGCAATCCTCCTGCCTCAGCCTCCCAAAGTGCTGGTATTACAGGCATGAGCCACTGGAGCCCGGCCAGATCTTGACTTTCTATGGGGACGGCTGTCCTCAGCCTCCTGCTCAACCACCCTTGACGTCCGTTGGTCTGGTTTGAGCAATCAGTGCTCTTGCTGGCTGCCCATCTTTCTTGCCTCAGGGATCTTGCCTCTGTTATCACCATGGCTGTCTACAGGACAGGACTCCGGCTGCTTCCAGTCTTGCCATCCCCCAGGATAATTGATGCTAAAGCCCTCTCACCTGGCCTCTGCTGTTCCAGGGGCCTTCTCACCAGTGTCATCAGGGAGCCCAGTTTTGTGACAGCCCTGCTGGGGTTATCCCTGGCCTGATAGGAGGCACTGCCACCGAGCTTCTCCGGGAGGCTGGTGCCCTCACCCTGGCATTCCTCAATGCTATCCTAAACAGAGACTCCTCGAGTCCCTCCTGCAGAATGTGGTCATCAGGTGGGTTTTCTGCCCTTGCCTAATGTGGCTGCTCTAGCAGGCCCATTTCCTGAGCCTTTGATCCTTTCTTCTACCATGTGCTGTGGCAGCTTGGGTCTTTCTACCTCACTGGACCATGACTGGTGTGCAGCATCATCTCAAGGGCAAGTTTTTAGTCAGGGAGCATTCCCGTGTATACATACAGTCCTCCTCATCTAACTTTGGCTCCAGCCTTCTCAGCATCCAGTCCTATCTGTACTCTCCCAGTTCCTGCCAGCTCACTCTGGCTGGGTCCTGCAGCTGTCCTCAGTGTAGGCCCTGACCTGCTCCCCTAGGCCAGCACACTTCCAGCAGATTAAGCTGTGACTTAACCCTAGTGAGTGGTCCAGATGCAGAGGGGGACTCAGGGCAGATCCAGAGCAAGCCTTCATTGTTTCATAAGGAGAGGCCTCTGCACCGACTGCACGAGGGGAAGGCACACATCTCGAACAGGGGGATGTGGATTGCTTCTGGCAGCCAGAGGGTTCAAAGGAACCCAGGGATTCAAAACTTCCAAGTGCCTCTTCCCAAATGTCCCCAACCAAAGACTTAGAATCCCACTCCTCCCCCTGCAGGTCCCTGACCCTGGCTTAGAAGCCCTGCCTAGGTTGAGAGTTCAGCTTTCTCTGGTCTTTCTGATGTTGAGTCCTGAGCCTGGCACTCACCTCTGTTGCCCATTGGCTGCAGGACATGGGAGTCTCTCCTATTTTACCAAGGCGGACTTTGGCTCTCAGGCCTAGCCATTCACTGCTGCATGAGTTCCTGGCCTTTCATCTTGTTTTCTGAAGAACCTGCCACCTCTAGCAACAGTCTTTCCATTCCACTGTCCTTGTAATTTTTTAGTTCCTCCATATATCTCCAACATTTGATAGAGTGAGCCCTTTGGTACCCTTCTTTCCATCACTGTGACATCCCCGTCACCTCCAGTCTGAGTTTCACCACTGCTGCTCTGCTCCAGAGCCAACCTACAACTAGTGACGGGCTCCCACTGCCAGCGGTGGGGGTGCAACACTGGGATCCCACTTGGCATTGCTTCCCCAGACAATCCTGAGACCAACAGCTGCCAATCAGGTCCCCAGGAAGTGGGTCTTCATAAAAGGAGCTCTCAGAAGCTCCTTAGAGAGTGCTGCTGGGCAGACCACCTATGAAGGGAGGAAAAGGAGCAGGGTTGGGTGGAAGATGAAGATCTCAGCTCACCCCACAGGGAGCCCCACAGGAAAGCTGGAGTGTCTTGTGGAGTTGCCCCAAATTGGGATAAGGCGATCAAGCCTGAACATTCCACATCAACTAGTCATTTGTACACAAGCTGTCCCTAGGAAAATGGCAGTAACCTTGAGTGAGGTAGCTGCCAAGAGCAATTCCTGGAGAGGGCTGACAGCTGAGCTTTGTCAGTCAGCAACACCAACAGTCATAGTAATATCCATTATATAATACATAATATAATTATATATTATTTGATATAGATTGTAATTGTATGCCATATAATAATCCTGTTGTATATCATATGTATATGTATACTATATGAAAATAATTCTATCATGTATATAACATTATATATTATATCATTGTATTCTGCATTTGTGAAAATTGGCATAAGCAGCAATAGTACATGCTACGTAATATTAGGTAGTGCTATGTAATAACTTTATATATTATATTTTAAATTCTATTATATATCGTGATGTGTTATGTCTTTTATTAATAGATATTTAATTATCGAGAACCGGATTGCCCCAAGACCTTAGGATCAAGGATGCACTTGAGTTGAAAGCAGAATGACCAGCAACTGCATCTCACCGTGGCAGAATCAAAACGGGCATCAGAAATTATTCCCCCAGTTTCCATTAACTGGGGCTGGATTCTGGCAGGAAACTGTCTTATTCCTTTACCTTACGCAAAGCCCGTTCCAGGCAGTCAAAGAGCATGCACTTTTGCACATTTTTCAGACACCCTTGTTGGCTCCAGCTTTGGTAGCACATGGCTGGGTTATGGCAATAAAAGTCTGGCAACTCACCAACCCATGCCCTCCTCAGATCCAGGGAAAAGCACAGCTTTACGGCCACCAGCAATGATCTGGAGACTGTAGTGTGAAAACATGGTACAGTCAGTTCTCTACATGCATAGGAGTAAAACAGATCACCTGAAAGGCTTTGCTATTTGACTCTGCAGGCATTGTGCATAGGGAGTAAAGGGAATTGATTTTTGTTTTGAGTTTGAATTTTTTTCTTTTGCAGGTTTGCCTTCTCAATTGTATTTTGTTTAGATAAATTGTGAAGTTGGGCTTCATTCCCTTGGTGCTTTCTGGCTGAAAGATGGAGAGAGTGGTCCGAAGTTAGCCCAGAATGAAAGTTAGATAAAGCACAGATTACAGTCCTGCTGATAACCAAGACTTTGCTATTGACTTTCTGAGTTTAGTTCTTTGGCACAAGGGAAAGACTGTTTTATTTTAAGCTCACAGATGTGCCTAGGTCTCAAGCCTATCTAATATAAATCTTGCAGGTTTGCCAAACAGTAAGACTTCAGAAACTTTTACCAAGAAATCCAGGCTTACAGGCAGCAACAGCACCATTGTCAGTCCGGTGTAGACTACAATTTATGTGCGGAAGAATGAAGCCAGACCCCTATCTCTCACCACCTCAAAATGGATCAAAGATTGAAATGTAAGACCTGAAGCTAAAACTACTGGAAGAAAACATAAGAGAAATGCTTCAGGACATTGGTTTGGGAAAAGATTTTATGAATAAGATCTCAAAAGCACAGACAATCAAAGCAAAAATTAACAAGTGAAGATTACATCAGACTAAAAAGCTTCTGTACAGCAAAGGAAACACTCAACAGAGTGGAAAGACAACCCACAGGTGATACTTACAAATTATTCCTTTGACAGGGTATTAATATTCAAAATATATAAGGAAGTGAAATATTTCAACAGGAAAAAACAAACAGTCCTGTTTAAAAATGGGCAGTGATCTGAAGAGACATTTCTCAAAAGACGACATGCAAACATCCAATAACTATATGAAAAAATGGCTGCGATCCTGACAGGCAGGAGACAGGACTAGATTGCATCTTCAAGGAGAGCAGCAGGCAGAGGCTCACATTGTGAATTTTAGCTTTAGATTGACTGCAAGAACAAACCAGCAATCCTGAGAGGACCCACAGACCCTCTGATGGAAGCGGATTCCTCCTGCAGGACCAGGAGGCACTCCAAATACTGTGAGTGCCCCAGCTGTGGAAGTGGGAGAGGGAGACCCTCCTCTTCCAAACACATGCTCCCACGGGGGAAGCTGAAGCTGTGTTTATGGGAGAAGTTTCTGACTTTACCTGGAGCTCAGTCAAGTTAGAGAGCCCAGTGAAATACAGGGGTAGAGGAAGCAGAAGAAAGGCCCTGGGAGCTCTCTGGGTCCCCAGGAGCCCATGCCTGCCTGGCACCACAGGGATACAGCGGGAGGGTGGCCTGAGGAGCAGGGGGTAAAACTCCACAGGGAGAAGGAATTCTCTAGCTGAACTTTGTAACAATTTGAACCCCTCAAGAAGCTTCTTGGCCAGAACTCAGAGGAGGGCGTGAATTGGGCACACAGACTTCACAGGTGGGGTGAGGGAAAAACTAAAGCCTTTTTCTGTCACATCTGGGAAGCAGGTAGCCTCAGGTAAGTTTTCAAGCCCATCTCACCTTCGACCTAAAAAGAGACTCAGGGCTGCTGGGGGGTCATGGTGGGAATGAAACCAGCTCTTTGGTTTGCATGGGAGCTGAGTGAGGCCTGTGACTGCCGGCTTTCCCTCACTTCCCTGAAAACCTGCATGATTCAGCAGAGGGAACCATAATCGTCCTAGGTACACAACTCCAGTGACCTGGGAATCTCACCTCCCACTCCCCATAGCAGCAGCAGCAACAGCTGCCCAAGGAGAGTTTGAGCTCAGACATGCCTAGCCCTGCCCCACCTGATGGTCCTTCCCTATCCACCCTGGTAGTAGTGGAAGACAAAAGACATAAAATCTTGGGAGTTCTAGAGCCCCACCCACCAGTGGTCCCTCTCTACACTGCTACAGCTGACACTTTCTGGAAAGCATCGCCTCCTGGTAGGAGGCCAACCAGCACAAAAATAAAGCATTAAACCACCAAAGCTACGGACCCTCACAGAGTCCATTGCACCCTCTGCCACCTCCACCGGAACAGGCACTGGTATCCACGGCTGAGAGACCCATAGATGGTTCACATCACAGGACTGTGCAGACAAGCCCCAGTAGCAGCCCAGAGCCTGGTAAACTTACTGGGTGGCTAGATCTAGAAGAGAGATAACAATCGTGCAGTTTGGCTCACAGGAAGTCACACCCACAGGGAAAGGGGGAAAGTGCTACATCAAGGGAACACCCTGTGGGACAAAAGAATCTGAACAACAGCCTTCAGTCCTAGACCTTCAGACTTTCCCTCTGACAGAGCCTACCCAAATGAGAAGGAACTGGACAATGAATCCTGGTAACATGACAAAACAAGGCTCTTCAATGCCCCCTAAAAATCACACTAGTTTACCAGCAATGGATATAAACCAAGAAGAAATCCTTGATTTACCAAGAAAGAATTCAGGAGGTTAGTTAGTAACCGAATGAGGGAGGGACCAGAAAAAGGCAAAGCCCAATGCAAGGAAATTCAAAAAATGATACAAGAAGTGAAGGGAGAAATATTCATGAAAATAGATAGCTTAAAGAAAAAACAATAAAAAATTCAGGAAACCTTGGACACACTTTTAGAAATGCAGGATGCTCTGGAAAGTCTCAGCAATAGAATTGAACAAGTAGAAGAAAGAAATTCAGAGCTCAAAGACAAGGTCTTTGAATTAACCCAGTCCAACAATGACAAAGAAAAAAGAAAAAGAAAATATGAAGAAAGCCTCCAAGAAGTCTGCGATTATGTTAAATGACCAAACCTAAGAATAATCAGTGTTTCTGAGGAAGAAGAATTCTAAAAGCCTGGAAAACACATTTAGGGGAATAATTGAGGAAAACTTCCCTGGCCTTGTGAGAGACCTAGACACCCAAATACAAGAAACACAAAGAACACCTGGGAAATTCATCACAAAAGGATCTTCACCTAGGCACATTGTCATCAGGTTATCCAAAGTTAAGATGAAGGAAAGAATCTCAAGAGCTGTGAGACAGAAGCACCAGGTAACCTATAAAAGAAAACCTATCAGATTAACAACAGATTTCTCAACAGAGGTTCAACAAGCTAGAAGGGATTAGGGACCTATCTTCAGCCTCCTCAAACAAAACAATTATCAGCCAAGGATTTTGTATCCCACAAAACTAAGCATCATATATAAAGGAAAGATACAGTTGTTTTTCAGACAAACAAATGCTGAGAGAATTCACCATCACCAAACCACCACTACAAGAACTGCTAAAAAGAGCTCTTAGTCTTGAAACAAATCTTGGAAATACATCAAAACAAAACCTCTTTAAGCATCACACAGGACCTACAAAACAAAAATACACATTAAGAAGCAAAAACAAAAAACAAAACCAAAGTTCAGAGCCACAGAGAGCACAATGATAGCAATGGTAGCTCACATTTCAATACTCACATTGAATGTAAATGGCCTAAATACGCCTCTTAAAAGATACAGAACCACAGAATGGGTAAGAACTCACCAATCAACTATCTGCTGCCTTCAGGAGACTCACCTAACACATAAGGACTCACATAAACTTAAAGTAAAGGGGTGGAAAAAGATATTTCATACAAAGGGACACCAAAAGCAAGCAGGGGTAGCTATTCTTATATCAGACAAAACAAATTTTAAAGCAACAGCAGTTAAAAGAAACAAAACAAGACAGTATATAATGGTAAAAGGCCTTGTCCAACATGAAAATATCACCATCGTAAACATATATGCACCTAACACTGGAGTTCCCAAATGCATAAAACAATTACTAAAAGACCTAAGCAATGAGATAGATAGCAACATAATAATAGTGGGGAACTTCAATACTCCACTGACAGCACTAGACAGGTCATCAAGACAGAAAGTCAACAAAGAAACAATGGATTTAAACTATACCTTTGAACAAATGGATGTAACAGGTATATAAAAACATTTTATCCAACAACTGGAGAATACATATTCTGTTCAACAGCACATGGAACTTTCTCCAAGATAGACCATATGACAGGCCATAAAACAAGCATCAATAAATTTAAGAAAATTAAAATTATATCAAGCATTCTGTCAGACCACAGTGGAATAAAACTGGAAATTAACTCCAAAAGGAACTTTCAAAACCATGCAAATACATGGAAATTAAATAACCTGCTTCTGAAACAGCATTGGGTCAAAAACAACATCAAGATGGAAACTGAAAAAATTCTTCAAACTGAATGACAATAATGACACAGTCTATCAAAACCTCTGGGATACAGCTAAGGCAGTGCTAAGAGGAAAGTTCATAGCCCTAAATGCCTACTTTGAAAAGTCTGAAACAGACAATCTAAGGTCACATCTCAAGGAACTAGAGAAACAAAAACAAACCAACTCCAAACCCAGCAGAAGAAAGGAAATAACCAAGGTCAGAGCAGAACTAAATGAGAATGAAACAAGCAAACAAAAACAATACAAAAGATAAATGAAACAAAAAGCTGGTTTTTTGAAAACATAAATGAAATTGATAGATCATTAGCAAGATTAACCAAGAAAAGAAAAGGGAAAATCCAAATAACCTCACTAAGAAATGAAACAGGAGATATTACAACTGACATCACTGAAATACAAAAGATCATTTGAAGCTACTATGAACATCTTTATGCTCATAAATTAGGAGACCTAGAAGAGATGGATAAATTCCTGGAAAAATACAACCCTCCTAGCTTAAATCAGGAAGACTTAGATACCTTGAACAGACCAATAACAAGCAGTGAGATTGAAATGGTAATTTAAAAATTACCAACAGAAAAAAGTCCAGGACCAGATGGATTCACAGCAGAATTCTACCATTCAAAGAAGAATTAATGCCAATCCTTTTGATACTACTCCACAGATAGAGAAAGAAGGAACCCTCCCTAATTTATCCTATGAAGCCAGCATCACCTTAATACCAAAATCAGGAAAGGACATAACCAAAAAAGAAAACTCAGACCGATATCCTTGATGAACACAGATGCTAAAATCCTTAACAAAATACCAGCCACCTCAATACAACAAAATATCAAAAAGATAATCCACCATGATCAAGTGGGTTTCATACCAGGGATGCAGGGATTGTTTAACATACACAAGTCAATAAATGTGATACACCACATAAACAGAATTAAAAACAAAAATCACACGATTATCTCAATAGATGTAGAAAAAGCATTAGACAAAATCAAGCATCCTTTATGATTAAAACCCTCAGCAAAATCAGCATACAGATGACATATCTTAATGTAATAAAAGCCATCTTTGACAAACCCACAGCCAATATAATACTGAATGAGGAAAAGTTGAAAGCATTCCCTCTGAAAACAGGAGCAAGACAAGGATGCCCACTCTCACCACTTCTCTTCAACATAGTACTGGAAGTCCTAGCCAGAGCAATCAGACAAGGGAAAGAAATAAAGGGCATCCAAATCAGTAAAGAGGAAGTCAAACTGTCACTGTTTGCTGATTATATGATTGTTTACCTTGAAAATCCTAACAACTCCTCCAGAAAGCTCCTAGAACTGATAAAATAAGTCAGCAAAGTTTCCAGATAGAAGATTAATGTACACAAATCAGTAGCTCTTCTGTACACCACCAGTGGCCAAGCAGAGAATCAAATCAAGAACTCAATCTCTTTTACAATAGCAGAAAAAAAAAAAAAAAAAACCTTAGGAATATACCTAACAAAGGAGTTGAAAGACCTCTACAAGGAAAACTACAAAACACTGCTGAAAGAAATCACAGGAGATACAAACAAATAGAAACACATCCCATGTTCATGGATGAGTAGAATCAATACGGTGAAAATGACCATACTGTCAAAAGCAGTCTACATATTCAGTGCAATCCCCATCAAAATACCATCATCATTCTTTACAATTCTAAAATTCATATGAAATCCCAAAAGAGCCTACATAGCCAAAGCAAGACTAAGCAAAAAGAGCAAATCTTGAGGCATCACATTACCTAATTTCAAACTATATTATAAGGCCATAGTCCCCAAAACAGTGTGGAACTGGTATAAAAAATAGGCATATAGACCAATGGAACAGAATAGAGAACACAGAAACAAACCCAAATAATTTTAGCCAACTGATCTTCAACAAAGCAAACAAAAACAAAAAGTGGGGAAAGGACACCTTTTTCAACAAATGGTGCTGGGATAATCAGCTAGTCACATGTAGAAAAATGAAACTGGATCCTTGTCTCTCACCTTATACAAAAATCAACTCAACATGGATTAAGGACTTAAACGTAAGACCTGAAACTATAAAAAATTCTAGAAGGGGCCGGGCGCAGTGGCTCACGCCTATAATCCCAGCACTTTGGGAGGCCGAGGCGGGTGGATCACGAGGTCAAGAGATCGAGACCATCCTGGTCAACATGGTGAAACCCCGTCTCTACTAAAAATACAAAAACTAGCCGGGCATGGTGGTACGTGCCTGTAGTCCCAGCTACTCGGGAGACTGAGGCAGGAGAATTGCTTGAACCCAGGAGGCAGAGGTTGCGGTGAGCCAAGATTGCGCCATTGCACTCCAGCCTGGGTAACAAGAGCGAAACTCCGTCTCAAAAAAAAAAAAAAAAAAAAAATTCTAGAAGGTGACATTGGAAAAACCCTTCTAGACATTTGCTTAGGCAAAGATTTCATGCCCAAAAACCCAAAAGCAAATGCAATGAAAACAAAGATAAATAACTGGGGCCTAATTAAACTAAAGAGCTTTTGCACGGTAAAGGCAACAGTCAGTAAACAGACAACCCACAGAGTGGGAGAAAATCTTCACAATCTATACATCTGACAAAGGGCTAATACCCAGAATTTACAACAATCTCAAACAAATCAGTAAGAAAAAAACAATGATCCCATCAAAAAGTGGGCTAAGGACATGAATAGACAATCCTCAAAAGAAGATATACAAATGGCCAACAAACATGAAAAAATGTTCAACATCATTAATGATCAGGGAAATGGAAATCAAAACCGCAATGTAATACCACCTCACTCCTTCAAGAACGGCCAGAATCAAAAGACAGCAGATGTTGGCATGGATGTGGTGAACAGGGAACACTTCTACACTGCTGGCAGGAATGTAAACTAGTACAGCCACTATGGAAAACAGTTTGGAGATTCCTTAAAGAACTAAAAGTAGAACTATTTGATCCAGAAATCCCACTACTGGGTATCTACTCAGAGGAAAAGAAGACATTTTTCAAAAAAAGATACTTGCACATGCATATTTATAGCAGCATAATTCACAATTGCAAAATTGTGGAAACAACCCAAATGCTCATCAATCAACAAGTGGTTAAAAAGGTGTGATATATATATATAGCCTCCAGTCTCATCCAGATCACTGCAAATGCTGTTAATTCATTCTTTCTAATGGCTGAGTAGTATTCCATCATCTATATACGTATATGATATATATATATCAGCCTTTTATACATTTTATACATATACAGTAAGAAAAAAGATCAATACTACTCAGCCATTAAAAGGTTGAATAGTATTCCATCATGTATATATCATATACATGATGTATATGTATATATCACATACATGATGGAATACTACTCAGCCATTAAATAGTATTCCATCATGTATCATATACATGATGGAATACTACGCAGTCATTAAAAGGAATGAATTAACAGCATTTGCAGTGATGTGGATGACATTGGAGGCTATTATTCTAAGTGCTGTAACTCAGGAATGGAAAACCAAACATTGTATGTTCTCACTGATATGTGGGAGCTAAGCTATGAGGATGCAAAGGTATAAGAATGATTCAATGGACTTTGGGGACTTGGGGGAAAGAGTGGGAGGGCAGCGAGGGATAAAAGGCTACAAATATGGTGCAGTTTATACATGGTGATGGGTGCACCAAAATCTCACAAATCACCACTATGAACCTACTCATGAAACCAAATACCACCCGTACCCCAATAACTGTGTAAAAAATATATGAAAAAATGTTCAGCATCACTAATTATCAGGGAAATACAAGTCAAAACTACAGTGAGGTATCATCTCACCCAATTAAGGATGGCTTTTAAGAAAAAGACCAAAAAAAAAAAAATGCTGGTAAGTATATGGAGAAAAGGGAACTCTTATATGCCGTTGGTGGGAGTGTGAGCTGGTACAGCCACTATGAGGAACAGTATGGAGGCTCCTCAAAAAACTACAAATAGAAGTACCAAATAGTTCTACAAATAGAACTACCATGTGCTTCAGCAACCCCACTACTGGGAATTTATCCAAAGAAAAGGAAATCAGTACTTTTGAGACATCTGCAACCCCACGTTTATTGCAGCCCTATTCCCAATAGCCAAAATATAGAATTAACCTAGGTGTCCAACGCAAATGAATGAAGAAAATGTATGGTATGTATACACAATGGAATACTATTCAGCCATAAAGAGGAATGAAATACTGTCATTTGCAGCAGTGAGTGTGGAAATGGAAGACATTATGTTAAGTGAAATGAGCCCAGAAAAGAAAGTTAAACACAACACAGTCTCATACGTGGAAGTTAAAAAAAAAAAAAAGAGGTGATTTTATAGAAGTAAAAAGAACAGAGGATACTAGAGCCTGGAAAGGGGAAGGGGAAGGAGGGATAAGGAGGAATTGGTAAAAGGACAGCTAGATAGAAGGAATAGGTTCTAGTGCTCTTCAGCATTGTAGGATGACTGCAGTTAACAGTGATATGACCGATAGTGTCAATAGTTAGAAAGAGGAGGAGACAGAATGTTTCCAACACCAAAAAATGATAAATATTTGACCTAACGGATATGCTGATGATTACCCTGATGTGACCACTATACATTATATATATATCAAAATATCACTATAAATATGTATAATTATTGTCAACCAAAAAAATTTTTAATAAAAAGGAAAGAAAAAAAAACATCATAGAGAAGAAAGGATACCTGCCTGCATAGGTTTTCACTGCAAATGAAGGTGGCCTATCTGATTCTCATTTCTGCATAGTGGAATGTGGCAGCAGCTCCTACCGGTGACTGAGTTTTCATCATAATGACAGCAAACATGGTTTTGAAAGCTGTTATTTTTAAAGGCAGGTGTGACCCAGCAGCCTATGTGGGACAATCACTTTTATTTCCTACACTGCTCATGGGCTCAGTCTGACTGGTAACTTGTACCAATAGCACAGGCCAGAACGCCAACCCACCCACCCACTTCCATGTCACAACTTGATGTTCTGTTGCGTACTGAAACCAAAACGCAAAGCTTCACTGAAAAACACACGTCTACTATGTTGAGCGACTCTGTTGAATGTCTACTATGTTGGGCGACTCTAGCATTCTTGATTTGTTTTGTTTTATTGTTGCTGTCATCTTGTTTTGTGTTTTAGTGGACAGACCTCTCCTCTGAGGCATCCTTTACTTCTTCTCTGGTGGAAGCCGAGACCATTGGTCTTTCATGTGCCTTTCTAATTGTTTTTAAGCCCACTATGATCTAACCAGTGGCTGTCAGAGAAGGAGCTGGAGGAGCTGTGAATCGCTGACTGAGTCTCCAACAGGTTGGAATGGAGGAGAGAGGGAGACTTGGGCTTTAGAGTAGACCATTGTTGAATTGTGGGGTAATCTTTGAAGCTGTGCCCAGATTCTATACAATGGTGCATTTTGAAGATAGGAAAAACAAATAAGGAAGAAATGAATAAACCAGAAGAGATAGTATCAGTGCCCTGGGGCTTGATTAAAACAACAATAGGGCAAGCACGAACTCTGGTAACTCCCAGACTGGGGAGCCAGTTAGGGATTTGAGGGCTGTTTTTGCTTGTCTTTTAATATAGCATAGCAAACTAAAAGAATCTTAGAGTATTTTCATTCATTTTTCCTGTCCTTAATTCTCTTTTACTGGCTTCTGCTTCAACTTTACCTTTAGTTCAGTTTTATTTGATGAGGAATGGTTTTGGAATTTTGACTCAGAAATGGAGGGATTCTTTATGTATTTTGTTCCTGGTTAAAATAAAATCACCAAATGTCTGACCCCAGTTCTACTGTTTGAGATCTTTTATGCTACTCTAATTCCTTCTCACATAGGGTTTGAAATCCTGAATCGGAAGCTGTCATTTCCTTACCAGCTCTTCTGTCACCTATTTTATAAATTCCCTGAAACCAAAACATGTTAGTCTACCCTTCCTTGAGGTTAACAGTTGATTTAACTGTGTCTCCTAGGAAGGCCCTGTCACTAGCTATCCTGGTTGGCAGCGTTTCCTCTTTCTCTTGGGCCCATGTTTCCTCATCGGAGATTGCAACAAAGTCCCCATTTTTCCCTCCTCCCCGTACACACAGAGCTGAGAAGTTTGATAACCCACAGCTATTCACTCTGCTTCCAGTTATTCCTCCAGCATTGTCTTGTGCGTGCGTGTGTTCATGTGTACGTGCGTGAGTGTATGTGTGCATGTGCGAGTGCATGTGTACGTGCGTGAGTGCATATGTGTGTGCGTGAGTGCATGTGTACGTGCGTGAGTGCATGTGTGTGCGTGCGTTCATGTGTATGTG
>PVKV010020039.1:0-40647 GCA_004027835.1 Alouatta palliata | reverse complement strand
GTGTACTGTGGAAGCAAAGAAGAGGAAATGACATTTTGCAAATACTTCTTATTTAGTTTCTTCAGTAGCTTTTATTTTATGTTTAATTGAAATTTATTTTGCTGCTACTGTTTGTAACAGACCTAGAGCATATCCTGTGAAACATGAAATACCAAAGTCTAAATGCACTATTAGTATATTTCTTAATTTATTTACCCTGTTCTTTATGTTACTAGTTATTCTAGTTTGCTTTTAGTTTAGTGAATTTTTGAACTCAGTATTTTTTGCTACATGTGATAAATATACTGGGTTTTGTATCCCCGAATATCAGCATATTATAGTGCAAAGGGCATGAATTGAAACTGAGGAAGCTCAAATTCTTTTAATAATAATGTGGCAAATCCCTAAATCAGTGTCTCTGTATCTAAATTTTTCACTCTTAATTTTTTTTTAAAAAGGTTAAATTTCACTGAGTTTGTCAAGATTAAAGTTCAATGGCTATGGGTTGTGATGGAACTCAGCAAGCAGAATTTTAGCCAATTTTATTGCAATGTTGATAAAATTACAAATGCTTTTTTTTTTTGTACTTCGTAAAAGCATTCAGCCTGGGTATAAAAATAGCTTATTTTATGTGTTTTTGATCTATAGTGTGACATAGACTTTGAGCACTCATAGGTTCAAGTGGAACTCTAATCCACGCTTTGAATAGTTTCTATTTTCACCTTTAATATTCTTTCCTATTCTACCATTCTTTTTATTTTCCTTTTGCTCTTTTCACTATATCTAAATATTAAAATAAAATATGTACATAATCAGCTATAATATTATTTTAAACTAAAATTTTT
Organism: Alouatta palliata; assembly: GCA_004027835.1. Classification (NCBI taxonomy): domain Eukaryota; kingdom Metazoa; phylum Chordata; class Mammalia; order Primates; family Atelidae; genus Alouatta; species Alouatta palliata. The sequence goes on along the minus strand of PVKV010020039.1, from coordinate 39,823 downwards.
TAATAGATTCAGGAAAAATAACATATCTGATCAAAAATTGTAACTTGATAAAATATCTTTCATTTTCTTTTTCAGGTATATGATCCATTCTTCTCCACCCTACTTTCTCCTCTGAAACTGACCTGATCATTAACAAGGCTCCTGTGCCCTCTCATTGCTGATCAGGTTCAGTTAAAAATGAGACTCTCATAGAAAATAGAACTGAAAAGTGCCAATGATATTTGTCAACTCATTAATTAAAATGAAAACCAGTAAGAACATCATACAGGAAAAAACAACTATAGGTTATCTTTGCTATCAGACAAAAATAACTTGATCTCCATCAGACAAAAGTCTGCAACTTATCCAGAGTCACATAGTTGAGGCCTGTAATTAGTAGTAAATAGCAAAGTCAATTACTGCTCTATGCTCCTAGAAAAATAAATAATTCTTAGAAGGACTTGTTAAATAATATCGCAATATGATAGTGAAGACATTCCCAGTCTTTCTCTTGCTTAATTTCTAAGTTTTGGAAAATTCTTATCAAAAAGTTAAGGGAGTCTCAGTCTGGAAAAGATGAAGACTGAAGTTAGTGTATTTAACTCCCTTGTTTCTTCTCTGTGGTGTCACCTTGGTTAACCTTGTCCTCAATAGAATGATTTGGTCCCTCAGAGGTGATCTTCTCTATACAAAGTCTTTTTCTTTCCAGTTTCTGACAACTTTTCTTTCCCTGTCCTATCAGGCAGTGGTTGAGGGTGACAGAAAATAATCTTTTTCTTCTTCAGTTTCTCCTGGCATTACATCATTATAAACAATTCTTTGTTAGTAAACGCTCATCTAATAATTCGATTTTGAGTGTGCTGTTTCCTACTGGGACTTTAAATAATACAGAAATAAATTTCCTCAAAGGACTGGAAATATTGCATAATGATGTACTTAGTAGTAGCAGAATTACTGACAAAATGCTACTTAATTTGTATTGCTAATAAAATGGAAATAAACTAATCATGTTAAAATGTTAGATAAATTATATTTGACATGCAATTGAAAATAGAATGCAAAACTAAGTTGAAATAAAAAATAATTATTTTTGACATAAGATAGTGCTGACAAAGAAACAAAGAAGGTAATGGGGGTGGGGTGAGGAAACTGTTTAAGAAGAAATGAACAAAATCAAAATCATCTGTTCACCCTTAATAAAGAAAATCAGCTTTTCTCTTTAGCACATTATCTTGCTGTTTTGAGTTTTGGGCAAAGATTAAAGGCCCAATTTGCATGTTTTCTGTATCTTTTTATCTCCTGACTTTCCCACTACTGTGTCCTTCCACAAGCTTCTGATACCTGTAGATAAAGGACCTTGAATATGTTGTGTAGCTTATTTCTACCCATGCTTGCGTTAGTTTCAAGGCTTATAAAACATTATTTTAGATATTTATATAGTCATAAAACAATGACTATACTGAAAATTAAAGAATGATGGTTCATACATATTAACCTGTCAAGTACTTAAACATCATTTTACAGTCAGCACACTTAGTGTTGTTTAATTTTATTCCCCCTCCCCCACTATGTGGATTTTGTTTCCCAAACAAATAAATCAATATCATTCTTAGTGTTTGAATTTCATTTATTTAAAATAAAGTGTTCTCAAGATTTATCTTAAACTAAATACACCGAAGATTTGTTGTTATTTATTTTATATGTTTTTGATTCTTCTACTACATATATACCTATTTTAATGAAAAGACATTTTCTTATGTGGAAAAACTCTATACTTTCTAATTTTAACTAAAGACAATATTTATGAATATATTGATCTATTAGAGTTTTGGAAAATATTTTTTGTTCTCTTTATTTTTGTGTACTCTGATAGGGATAGTTACTACATTGTTATCTATAACTTGAGAAAAAAAGCGTATTTGTTTTCTTAGAAGTACTTTATTCTATCACAATAGCGAAGCTGCCTGAGATCCAGTTTAAGAATGCTCCCAAAACTTAAATATTCATTTTGTCTTTATTTCCCTCTAGCTAGACCCCTAGGATTGGGCCCTGGGGACCTACATATGTCTCAGGTAAAACACCTCAGCCAACATGGACAGGAAATTGAGTGAAATTCACTTGCTGTGCAGAGACTGGCAGATGATCTCACACAGACATGGTTTACTTGGATTTTACCTCGATCATGGTCAGTCATGCGATCCAGTTTCTCAGCTGCACAATCCTTTATGGGATATAAATTCCCCAATATATAATTTTCTCTGTGGCTTAAGAGTGTCTGTCTGCAAGGCACAGATAATTCCAAAAATATTTTGCAAGTCTCTTGGTGACTACAAAGCTTTCTGATAGCCTAGGATCTAAGGATTGTTGTGATTTTTGTCTAACTAGTAAGCACTTTTGAGATACACTGTGGGACACGCACATTAAAAAATGCCAGACTTTCCCTGGCGTTAGCAAAAAAAAAAAAAAAAAAAAAAAAAGAATTACTATTTATAGCTATAACATATCTTAATATCAGAAATAACCACTTCGATTGATCAAATAATGGCATACAGCTTGTTTTACATGAATGTTAAGCATTTTCTAAGTGTCTCTTTCAACACAAGAAGAGGCTCCTAATGCAATATCATTCCTTTGCTTTTCATATTTATCACATGCTCCATCCTGACTTAAAAGTGCAGTAATTATTTATATACATTTTCCTTACCTAGTTGTGACACTTCCCCACTCAAACCTAACATCCCACCCAGTTATACACCTCTAACATGATAAAAGAGTAGTAATCATTCAAAAGCAGTATTTATATAATTTCTGATAAAAAGAAAATCTTGCAGAATTTACTAATTTCTATAACAGAGAAAGTGATTTTATATTATCCCACTGCTTTTCTGTGGTAAGGAAAGAAAGTAGCATTTTGTGTCTCAGGAATGTTAACAAGAATAAAGATGAATATTTCATAGCAACGCTCTTTGCCTTTTCTGATTTCTCTTTCAGGTAAGGACAATAACACAATTTATGTTTTCTCTTCTCTTTATCTGTCTTTAGTGGGCTAGTAACTGGAAAGTATCATGTAACAGGTTTATTTATGCTCTTTCTACTGCTTGAAAGGGCCTAGGTTTTCTTTGAAAATGTAAATAAATGTCTACTAATCTGAGATACCATCCCAATGTTATTTAGTAGGAAGCTTAACAACAACAACAAAAAAAAAACAAAGACCTTTTTATAAGGTATAAGGAAGGGTCCAGTTTCAGTTTTCTGCATATGTTTAGCCAGTTTTCCCAACACCATTTATTAAACGGGGAATCCTTTCCCCATTGCTTGTTTTTGTCAGGTTTGTCAAAGATCAGATTGTTATAGATGTGTGGCATGATTTCTGAGGCCTCTGACTGTTTCATTGGTCTGTATATCTGTTTTGGTACCAGTATCACACTGTTTTGGTTATTGTAGCCTTGTAGTATAGTTGGAAGTTAGGTAGCATGATGCCTCCAGCTTTGTTCTTTTTGCTTAGGATTGTTTGGCTATACGGGCTCTTTTTTGGTTCTATATGAAATTTAAAGTAGTTATTTCTAATTCTGTGAAGAAGGTCAACGGTAGCTTTCTGGGGATAGCATTGAATCTATAAATTATTTTGGGCAGTATGACCATTTCCACGATATTGATTCTTTCTATTTATGAGCATGGAATGATTTTCCTTGAGCAGTGGTTTATAGTTGTCCTTGAAGAGATCCTTCACAATATTAGTTAGTTGCATTCCTAGGTATTTTATTCTCTTTGTAGCAATTGTGAATGGGAGTTTACTCATGATTTGGCTCTCTGTTTGTCTATTATTGGTGTATAGGAATGCTTGTAATTTTTGCACATTAATTTTGTATCCTGAGTCTTTGCTGAAGTTGCTTATCAGCTTAAGGAGATTTGGACTGAGATGATGGGGTTTTCTAAATATACAATTATGTCATCTGCAAACAGAGATGATTTGACTTTGTATTTTCCTATTTGAATATCTTTTATTTCTTTCACTTGCCTGATTGCCCTGACCAGAACTTCCAATACTATGTTGAATAGGAGTGGTGAGAGAGGGTATCCTTGTCTTGTGGTGGTTTTCAAAGAGAAAGCTTCAGGCTTTTGCCCATTCAGAATGATATTGGCTGTGGTTTTGTCATAAATAGCTCTTACTATTTTGAGATACATTCCATTCATACCTAGTTTCTTGAGAGTTTTTAGCATGAAGGGGTGTTGAATTTTATCAAACGCCTTTTCTGCATCTGTGAAAGACTTGAACATAAGACCTAAAACCATAAAACCCTAGAAGAAAACCTAGGAAATACCATTTAGTACATAGACATGTGCAAATAATTCATGACTAAAACACCAAAAGCAAGGGCAAAATTGACAAATGGGATCGAATTAAACTAAAGAGCTTCTGCACAGCAAAAGAAACTATCATCAGAATGAACAGGCAACCTACATGAGAGAAAAGTTTGCAATCTATCCATCTGACAAAGGGCTAATATCTAGAATTTACAAAAATCTTAAGCAAATTTACAAGAAAAAAACAAATTACCCCATCAAAAAGTGGGTGAAGGATACAAACAGACACTTCTTAAAAGAAGACATTTATGCAGCCAACAAACATATGAACAAAAGTTCATCCTCACTGGTCATTAGAGAAATGCAAATGAAAACCACAGTGAGATACCATTTCATGCCAGGAAACAACAGATGCTGAAGAGGATGTGGAAAAATAGGAACACTTTTACAGTATTGGTGGGAGTGTAAGTTAGTTCAACCACTGCGGAATAGTGAGTGTAAATTAGTTCAACCACTGTGGAAGACAGTATGACGATTCCTCAAGGATCTAGAACCGGAAATGCCATTTGACCCAGTAATCCCATTACTATAAAGACACATGTACATGTATGTTTATGCAGCACTTGTCACAATGGCAAAGACTTGGAGCCAACCCAAATGGCCATCAGTGATAGACTGGATAAAGAAATATGGCACATATACACCATGGAACACAATCTAGCCATAAAAATGGATGAGTTCATGTCAATGGCAGGGACATGGATGAAGCTGGAAATCATCTTTCTCAGCAAATTAACACAGAAACAGAAAACCAAACACTTCATGTTCTCACTCATAAATGGGAGTTGGACAATGCGAACACATGGACACAGGGAGGGGAACGTCATACACTGAGGCCTGTTGAGGGGTGGCTGACTAGGAGAAGGTTAGCATTAGGAGAAATATGTGATGTAGATGACGGGTTGATGGCTGTAGCAAACCACCATGGCACATGTATACCTATGTAACAAACCTGCACGTTCTGCACATGTATCCCAGAACTTAAAAAATAAAATAAAATTGTAAAAAAAAAAATCTTCTCTACAAGATAATATTCTTATTGAAGTGAGTAGAAAAGACATGAGAGGAGACACGATTCCTAGTGAGATACACAAATGATCACATGGCCCCTGAGGGAGACACTTTGAGTATTTGCTTCCTTCCTGAACACGTCGCAGTGCCAACTCCAGTTCTGAAACTCAGCTCTTCTCCATTTTTCATTCCATACTAGGTACACGTTTTGCTTCATTTTGTTTTATTTTTATACGCTTTTAATGTGATCCAGTTTTATTGGGCTGCAATTAACTGAATGTTTGTGTACCCCCTGACCCAAATTCATATGTTCAAGCCCTAATCCCTATGTAATGGTGTTTAGGGGTGAGGTCATGGAAGATTATTATGTCATGAGAATAGTGCTGTCATGGATGGAAAGAGTGTTATTTATAAGAAAAGGCCAGCTAGCTCTCCTTCTGCTGTGTGAGGATATAAGAAATCAACAATGTGAAACATGGAAGAGAGGCTCGCAAGAACCCAACTATGTTGGCACCCTGATCTCAGCCTTCAGATAATTAAAGGTAAGTTTCTGTTGTTTCTAAGCCATCTAAGTCTCTGGTACTTCATTATAGCAGACCAATCTAACTAAGATACCTGCCATCTTAGGAGGAATCTGCAAGGTTCTTCCTTCTGGGCATTAGAGCTCTTTTTCTGTCAATTAGTTCCATTATTGGAAGAAAGAATAAACCACTTGTTTATGAGATCTCTCATCTCTTTATACACTGATGGGGATCCTTCTTGGCTACATCTCTCCTTTGCCACTAGAGTCATTGTATTCTATCAGTCATCTTATAAATCTCTGTGGTACTAAGACTGTAACTGTACACTGGGAAAAGGGAAAACTTGAACATTCCAAAAGCTTTTTGACTCAGAGTTTGAATTGAATTGATATTGAGAGAACTGAGGCCTTATTATACTCATCCTCACTCTCATCCCCCTATCCTCCTGACCATTAGGGTTAAAGTGTATGAGAGCCTGATAATAAATGCAATACTGACCTGGGTCCAACTTACAGCCAGCCTGCCACCTCTGCACTTCCACCCAGTGACCACTTACTCATTCCCTGAGTAAATCATTGAACTATGACATACGTGAAAGTTGAATTAAGCACTTCGTTGAACTCTTGAATGTGGTGTAAGGCTTCTTGTAAGTCTAGTGGAAAAAGCCAATCAGAGGTCCAGCCTCAGGAAAAAAAAATATTCAAATAATAAAAACATTAGATTCTGATAAATATGACTACTCTTGATGACCTAAAGGATACATGGTTATGGCATTCATCCTGTCTCCACTTAAAGAAGATAAGAAACAGTAAACATCACATGAAAAAGACAATCACATATGTTTAGAGTTTTGAGTTTCATCATACTTCTACGTTAGCACTTTTTTTCCTTTATCATAATATAGCTCAAACAATTCTAGATCATTTGATCTTTCTCAATATGATAGCATGCTTTGTTACTGAAATTGTGTTAACCAGATTGGATGAGCAAAACATGGAGATCTTAGGAAGACATATGTGCTACCTAGAGTTTGAGCTAAGTCCTATGATGATTTAGGAACCTTTATCACATAAGTAAAGGTTTTAGAGAGTTAGTACTTTGGGACATGCTTGGATATACCCTTCAAAGTGAAGAACAATTTTTACTGTACGTAGACAAGCACAGCAACCCAAGCCTGGTTAGGGTGTGGTAATGGCTCAGGTATCTCAGAGATGAGGGTCTGGATTACATTTCCAGGTAACCTTGAGATGATCAGAACACTGGCTGACAGTGAGGGGAAAATAGAATGAGGAGACAGTAAGTTTTATTTGCAACCCAGCTTTAGAAGTAGGGGCTGTGGTTGGAACTAACTTTTCGATTTCTTCCTAAAAGAGACACTCAACAGAAGTCTGAAATGTCTGCCTGCATAATATATATCAAGAAATAGATCTGAACCACACAAGGCATTGACTGTGGTGATATGTTACTTAGATCTTTCTGTTACCACAAAGTGTGGGTGTCTTCAGTTCTTGTCTTTCTTGGGAGAAAGAATTCGGCCAAGAGACCAGTTGGTAAAGCAAGCAAAAGATTTATTAAGGAAATAAGAGTGTATTCCAAGAGAGGAGCTGACTGATCCCGCTGGGAGTAGCCCTGAGAGTTCTGTGTTGTGGTTTTTATTATGTTGAACAGTTTCTATAAATTTCTGCCACCGTCTGAAGTTCCTGCCATTGTCTTTGTCTAGTTTACTGCTTCTGTCTTGAGTCTCCACCTTTGTCCATGCCTCATTCCCCATCGAGGTTTGTGGGATTCTCCCTTACCGTCAGTCGATGTGAAAAAGCAGGGTCCAGTGATAACAGAAATCCTACCTAAGGGTGGCGCTGCTCATTATCACCACCCAAGGAAGGTCGTCTAGTGGTTAAATTTGTACTTATTGCACCTGCTTATCTCTTAGGAATTTCCCCTTTGCCGCTTCTTCCCTTCTTATCAGCACTTAGCCACATTCTGACAAGTTAACAGCACAATTAACAATTACTGGGCATCTTAAGGGATGTTTCAGGGTATTCCTTTCTGTATAGGTATTTCCCCTCTTCTCTGCTCATATTTAGCATGCATGTTTTGGGTGGTTTTTGGAGTGTGAGATTTTCCAGAGCTTGCCCCATCAGAGGCTCCCTTTCCTGCTCATGTCTAAGCATCTGCCTACTCTAACACTTCTTCAGAAACAATCTCATCGTCTTGGGAGCTGCAAGTTCTTCCAGGACATTTCTCCAACTGCCAGCCCTCTTCAGAGATTGCTGAAGCTGAAGATACCTGATTTGTCTAACGTCAAAGTTCTTACAAGAAGCAGTCTGCATCTAATTGACAATCAACAAATTGATATAAAGGTTTGATTCCCTTGCCCCAACTTAACACAACACTTAAGAGATATCCAAGTTCCAGAACCTACTGTTAGGTAGACTAGGTCCATTTTTAAGACAATGCCACAGGTCAAATTCTCCCTCTGCATAACCCTGTTTCCTTCCATGTGCTACTTAGTGTTTTGCATGTTAATCACCATCTCAGAATCTGCTTTTTGGGGGAACCCTACTCCAACAGAAGGGAAAGCTTCCATGGTGCGTGGTACACTTTAAGGGGCTCTGCATTATGTTCACCAATTGAGGGGTTACATTTCTGTTTATATAAATACATTTTATACTATTAAATTAAATTTAATACTGGGAACCAAATTATCATCATAACTCTGTCCCCACTGACACTGACATCTTCTTTTCAGTGCCTCTGCTTCCTGTGCTTACAGTTCCCACATGAAATTGGGTAGCAATCTGGGATATTAAACACACCACGGTCCTTTGAGTACTCATGTTATCTTACCTGTCCTTCCAGTCACATTTGAGGAAGCTAGGACCAAATTTTATATTTGTGGAAGAGTAGAAACTTTTTGCTTAGAACTTAAGCCTAGGCACATGCCACTTGAAAGGGAAGTTTACCCTATATTGTAGCATAATTACTTATTAAGTAATGAATTGGTTGCCATTCTACTATAGGGACATTGGCAAGACAGGATTCATAAAATCATTCAAAAAATTTTATGAATCTAGGATTCATAAAATCCCTCTCTTTAATATTATTGAGAATCATCAAATCCAAAACCAAGGACAACTAAGAAGCAAACAACAGAATAATAACCATTTATGGCATAGTTTCTTGATGCACTACATTGTATTAAATATTCCATAAGCATTAAAATAATATGACAACTTTATGTAATTGGTATTATCATCCTCATCTTACAAATGAGTAAGTAGAAGCTCACAAAGAATACAGCTGACCCAAACCCTCTCTTCTTTACCGGTTTTTTTCCATCACTGCACTATGACGCCTGTTTACAAGGAAAAACACTCTTTCTAGATTAATTCATTTTAACAAAGTACTATTCATGTTAATTTTACGTGAGAAGACATATGACACCTTGGGATTCCAACTAGTCTGACAAGTTTGATATAGCCCAATGTCATGGTCATCCCAGTGCCAAAAAGGATTGCGTAAACAAACATAAATGTTCTTTTCATATTTGAGGTTACTTTAAGCACTACATAGAGTCTCTCAGAAAATTTTTCTTTATGCTAGGACCCAGAAAAACCAAAGGCCTTTAAAAAATCCTTCCCAGAGATACAAAAGCCTCAGCGAATAATTAATTTTGACAGAAAATGAGCTAGAAGCTGAATCCACATTGATGCCTTGGCACATGGAATAGAATGGAATGTTTATTGAAACACTTACATGGGCTAGATAAAACACTTATTATTAAAATATAAAATGGGCTAGATAGGCAATATATGAAACTCTGAGAAAACAATCATGAATATAAAGCATCTACTGAAGAAAGAAAACAAGACTAGACAAGTTGATGCTTCAATTTGCACAAAATCCAAGAAAATCATTTAGTCTGATGGGATCAAAATGCATTTTAAAATTTGCTGAATCCTGCTGTTTAATCTATTTTTGGAAGAGAAAATTCTAAATTATTTCTGAGTGTTTTTCTTTTTTTTTTTTTTTTCAGATAAGCCTGTTCTTGCAGTTATAACTGCAAGTGGTGTTACCTTATTGCAAAACTAATATTTAATCTAAAATTTGTCTTTTAAAATGCCAAATTATGTACTTTCAAATGAAGTACGATCCATCCCAATCCATTCCAGATCCCCAATCTAGTTGGAATTTCTCTAGGCCTAATAAAATGTAAATTGGATGAAATATTCATATTATGATATTTAAATATAGTTAATTGACCTATTAAGATTATAAAAACCTAGAATAGAAAATGTAGCAAGCAAGAAAAATTTTAAATCTTTGTGTAAGCTCTACACAAGAAAGTTAAATTTTCCAAATACAGGAAACTATAACACAGCATGATTGTAAATAATTGGTAGAATTATTTGGTAGAATTATTGGTAGAATATTGGTAGAATGTCAGAAAGGAAAAAAGTATAGGAATTGGAATATTAGAAATGTTAAAAAGATAAAATCTCTATAGTATTTTTCTTCATGAGTCTTATTTTAAGAAAAATGTTTCATTCATATGTTTTCTGATTACATACAAATAAATGCACATTTAAAAGTTTTTATGATAGCAAAGGAAAAAAAATTTAAACCACCTGAAATTCCACCTCTTAATAAATAACAGCAACATTATGTTTATCATTTCATGTATCTCGCTATTTTTATGTACACTCAAATATATATATGTAAGGTTGGGGTACAAAAGTAATTGTAGCTGTACTTCACACACACACACACACACACACACACACACGTCACTCATATATAGACATATACACTCTCTGTCTTGCTCTTATACATGTGCATACATACACACACACACACACACACACAGACCCCCACCTACACATAGAACCAATAATACATGTACAATAGAACCAATAATGTTGCTTATTGTGGCATTGAAAATCAATTCTTTCTTATCCCCTTATCTTTTCCATTCTCCCTTCTTTACTTCCAAGAAGTAATCGATATTTTGAGTCTGTTGTGAATTCCTTTATATCTTTCCAAGGATGAAGTGATTGTATATGAATTATCTATAGACAGTGGCCCTTCCTTGTGATTTTGCTTTCTGTGGTTGTAGCTACCTGATGTCAACTATAATACAAAAATATTAAATGGAAAGTTCCAGAAATCAACAATTCATAAGTTTTAAATTGTGCGCCATTCTGAGAAGCACAATGAAATCTCACGCTTTCTGCTCCTTCCCACCCAGAACATGAATTCTTTCCTTTTTCAGCATATCTATGCTGTGGATGCACAGATATGCTGCCTGTGAGTCACTTAGTAGCCCTCTTAGTTAACAGATCAACTGTGATATCTCAGTGCTTGTATTCAAATCACCCTTATTTTATTTCATAACGGCTCCAAAGCGCAAGGGTAGCCACGCTGTGTTGGCAATTTGGATAGGCCATAGAGCCTATTCCTGCACCAGTATCATACATGTCACACACACATATACAGACAGAAACATATATGCATACGCATATGAACATGCCTTCTGGCTATAGTATGTGATTTTAAAAGACAGCACAGGATTCATATCCTGGCTGAGTATATTATTATGTGTGTGACAGTTGATAAATCATGTTACCAATCCATACTTCAAATTCCTTATGAAATATTAATGTGCAATGTTCATATATTAATATAATATTAAACATAGATTTGATCATGATGACTTACTAACACATAGGCCTATGGGGTATCACATAAGCTAATATACATAAAATGTTTAGGACAGAGTGCAGCACATAATAAATGCTGAATAAATTATGGTCATTAATATTTCAACTTTCCCTATCAATTTGATATAAGTATTTCTGTAGGCAACAGACAGCTGCTCCTCCATCAATGCATTAGTCCCTTTTTTAATCAAAATATACTTCAGCATTCACTTAGGAATATATACATCTCAAAATCTGCTTCACAGGTATCCCATTCTGGGACAAGTAGTTTCTAAATTACTCAGATGGCATGTGTTAGTTATGGATATCCAAAACCCTTTAATATCTCAAAACCATCTTTCTTTTACTGTGACAGAAGAATGCTCCCTTACTGCATGTAATATTTTTCATCCATAATTATTTTCCCTTTTGTATTCTATACTTATTCCACTGCCTCATAGCTTTCAATACAGATGAGAATTGTGATATGTTTTATTTTATTTCCTTCATTAGTTGGTTTTTTATTCTTCTAGCTATTTTGTATATATTTTATAATCATCATTAGTATAATATATAGTAGTCTGGGTCTAGGAGAGTGTATTGATAACATCAATTTTAAAAGGAATTTTCAGTGTTTTTACTTCTAGCCTTGAAAGTTTCAGCAAGTGAAGTAGAGTTTTATATCAATTTATTTTATATATCCTATGCCTCATCTGTTTCTTCTACTCCAATAAAAGACCAATTATTTACACTTTGGAAATTTGCATATTTGATATACTGAATCTATCTGATGAGTTTCATTTTTCCATTACCTTGTATGTTGTGTTATGAGATTATTATTTTTTTACTTCATTTGCAGGTTGCTGCTCTCGTTTTAAGCGTGTATATTAAATCTTTAACCAAAAATCCATGCTTTACTTCCACAGTATTAATCTTCAGTTAACTATCCTTTGTGTTCTGTCATTATATTTTCTTGTTTGTTTTTGTTCACTCCAGGAATTTTATTTAGTTTCCTGTTCTACTGGATCCCCTAAGGTAAACTTCATTTTCTTTGTGTACTCATATTTCTGGTTACTCTAGGAGTCTGAGTAGTAGGAAGCACCCATGTGGCGGGAAGCAGAGCAGTCCATTTTCCTAATGTCCATGAATGTACTGGAAGCAACAGCTGAACACCTAGGAAGAACCCTGGCTGATCCTAGGACTTTCCATTTACAGGTGTTAGCCCTTTCCTAGCCTCAAGAATAGGGATGGGCCTAGGAAACCGGTATGATTTCTCTGAACATCTTTTAGTACCAAGTTATCCAATGTGACCTGATAGGATCACACACTATAAATACCTGCAGTTAAGTGTTCCCTGAGAAGCATGAAACCTTCATCTTTACATGAGTAATCCGTGAAGCTTGACCCTCTTTTTGTCAGGATAAAAGCTTGCTAGCATCTGTTCCTCATATTCCAGCAGAGCTGCTCTATGCACCTCATGTTCTTTCAGTGTGCATCCTCATGATCATGACAGATTTTCCAAGACGTTTTTTTCATCACAGTCGAGCTCAAATAGAACTTCAGAAATGCTTTTTCCAGGCCATTGCCTTCAAACTAAAAATAAATTGAAATATGTTTATATGGTCATAAAATGTAAACTCTGATACTTGATTTCCAACATTTAGGCTAGATAGATAGACAATGTCCCTAAAACAACTAGGAGCTACAGACTTGTCTACCTTAAAAGTATAAAAGTAAGGATATTTCTTTCCTTTACAACGTGAGGCAGATGTGAAGAGCAGAGGTAGAAGGAATTTAAGTATGTTAATTTTCTAATCTTATAAAATAAGAATTCTAAAGGTACAGGAAAGATAGTTGAACTATGAAATAGATATTTATATTCATTATTTAAAGTTTCAAGGGCCACATATGGAAAAACTAAAAATAGGGTTGTTATCACTAATAATTGGAAGCAGAGAGAAGGTACAAGTAAACTATAACCTCATGTTACTTAGTAAGAATTCTAAGAACAACGTAAAAGTTGAAATACAGAATTATGATAAGATATAGAAATCAAAAAATTACAATTCAAGTTTTTAAAAAGTGTTGGCCTCTGTGCAGTAGTACTGTGGTACGGATTTGGGAACAGTTGCTTTTCTCTGTAAGGACTTCTGTATGTGTTCATGAATTAATCTGACTAAAAAGAAAAGAATGGCTTGTAATGATTAATGACAATTTTCAGATAAATAAATCTTTGTGGTAGAATTTCAGAAACTGTGTCATCAAGGTGGGAAAATATCTTTATAGGAAATTATCTATTGTGTCTCATATGGCAGCTCTTGATCCTAATGACTGAGATTAAGAAGGGTGTAGAATTCGTAGAACTTTTGTTAACTATAGCTTTGAATTTGTATTTATGAGGCTAAAAGTATACTGGAAAATTTCTTTTATATATATATATAATTGCATTTTAGGTTTTGGGGTACATTTGAAGAACTTGCAGGATTGTTGCATAGGTACATACATGGCAATGTGGTTTGCTGCCTTCCTGCCCATCACCTATATCTGGCATATCTCTCCATGTTATCCCTTGCCAACTCCCCACCCCCTGATGTCCCTCCCCTAGTACCCCCCAATAGACCCCAGTGTGTGATGCTCCCCTCCCTGCTTCCATGTGTTCTCATTGTTCAACACTCGCTTATGAGTGAGAACATGCAGTGTTTGATTTTCTGTTCTTGTGTCAGTTTGCTGAGAATGATGGTTTCCAGGTTCATCCATGTCCTAACAAAGGACATGAACTCATTTTTTATGATTGCATAGTACTCCATGGTGTATATGTGCCACATTTTCCCTGTCCAGTCTATCATTGATGGGCATTTGGGTTGGTTCCAAGTTTTTGCTATTGTAAACAGTACTGCAATGAACATTTGTGTGCATGTGTCCTTGTAATAGAACGATTTATAATCCTTTGGATATATACCGAGTAATGGGATTGCTGGGTCAAATGGAATTTCTATTTCTAGGTCCTTGAGGAATCGTCACACTGTCTTTCACAATGGTTGAACTAGTTTACACTCCCACCAACAGTGTAAAAGTGTTCCTATTTCTCCACATCCTCTCCAGCATCTGTTGTCTCCAGATTTTTTTAATGTTCGCCATTCTAACTGGTGTGAGATGGTATCTCAATGTAGTTTCGATTTGCATTTCTCTAATGACCAGTGATGATGAGTATTTTTTCATGTTTCATGAAACATGTTTCATGTTTCATTTCATACATGTCTTCTTTTGAAAAATGTCTGTTCATATCCTTCACCCACTTTTGAATGGGCTTGTTTGTTTTCTTGTAAATCCATTTTAGTTCTTTGTAGATTCTGGATATTAGTGCTTTGTCAGATGGGTAGATTGTAACATTTTTTTCCCATTCTGTTGGTTGCCTATTCACTCTAATGATTGTTTCTTTTACTGTTAACTAATTAAAATCTCTGGAGTTTAATTAGGTGTCATTTGTCTATTTTGGCTTTCGTTGCCAATGCTTTTGGTGTTTTAGTCATGAAGTCCTTGTCTATGCCTATGTTCTGAATGGTTTTGCCTAGATTTTCTTTTAGGGTTTTTATGGTGTTAGGTCTTATGTTTAAGTCTTTAATCCATCTGGAGTTAATTTTAGTGTAAGGTATCAGGAAGGGGTCTAGTTTCTGCTTTCTGCACATGGCTAGCCAGTTTTCCCGACACCATTTATTAAACGGGAAATCCTTTCCCCATTGCTTGTTTTTGTCAGGTTTCTCAAAGATCGGATGGTTGTAGATGTGTGGTGTTGCCTCTGAGGCCTCTGTTCTGTTCCATTGGTCTATATCTGTTTTGGTACCAGTACCATGCTGTTTTGATTACTGTAGCCTTGTAGTATAGTTTGAAGTCAGGTAGCATGATGCCTCCAGCTTCGTTCTTTTTACTTAGAATTGACTTGGCTATGTGGGCTCTCTTTTGATTCCATATGAAGTTTAAGGTAGTTTTCTCCAGTTCTGTGAAGAAGGTCATTGGTAGCTTGATAGGGATAGTGTTGAATCTATAAATTACTTTGGGCAGTATGACCATTTTCACAATATTGATTCTTACAAACCATGAGCATGGACTGTTTCTCCATCTGTTTGTGTCCTCTCTTATTTCATTGAGCAGTGGTTTGTAGTTCTCCTTGAAGAGGTCCTTTACATTCTTTGTTAGTTGTATTTCTAGGTATTTTATTCTCTTTGTGGGGATTGTGAATGGCAGTTCATTCTTCATTTGACTCTCTTTAAGTCTGCTATTGGTGTATAGGAATGCTTGTGATTTTTGTACATTGATTTTGTATCTTGAAACTTTGCTGAAGTTGCTTATCAGTTTCAGGAGATTTGGGGCTGAGATGATGGGGTCTTCTAAATATACAATCATGTCATCTGCAAATAGAAAATTTGACTTGCTCCTTTCCTAATTGAATACCCTTTATTTGTTTTTCTTGCCTGATTGCTCTGGCTAAAACTTCCAGTAGTATATAGAATAGGAGTGGTGAGAGAGGGCATCCTTGTCTAGTGCCAGATTTCAAAAGGAATGCTTCCAGTGTTTGCCCATTGAGTATGATATTGGCAGTGGGTTTGTCGTAAATAGCTTTTATTATTTTGAGATAAGTTCCGTCAATACCTGGTTTATTGAGAGTTTTTATCATAAAGGGCTGTTGAATTTTGTCAAAGGCCTTCTCTGCATCTATTGAGATAATCATGTGGTTTTTGTCTTTTTGGTTCTGTTTATGTGGTGAATCATGTTTATAGACTTGCATATGTTGAACCAGCCTTGCATCCCCGGGATGAAGCCTACTTAATTGTGATGGATAAGCTGGAAAATTTCTAATTAAATTTATGTTTAGTAAGAAAGAATATTTTAATTTTAGTCACTAATTATTACTTCATGTATATTTTCTACATTTTTTGAGAGAGAAAAAATGTTTGCTTGTAATCATGACAACAACGTCATTAATATAAAAAATTAACAAACTCTGTGGGAAATGTGGCTTAGAAGTGTCCTGTAGTGATTGGTCTGATTTTCTAAATCATTTTTAGTTAAAATTAAATATTGACAGTTGAGACAGTTTTTTTAAAATTACAGAATATTAATAACCAATGAGCATAAGTAAAATGTTCAAAGGCATGGACATTATGTTATATGAAGCATAAATGAAGTCATGGAAATTGTCTATGGATTATGTATACATGGTGCCTATGTATTGAAATTTTAGTCATGGACATTGCAATGATCGGTGACTTATTCTGTAGCTGAAGCATTATGGCAATAAATACTACTACAGGCAATTCACAATTACATTATTAATCTACATGACCAAAGTTGTGTTTCTATGTAGACAATCAGGGACTTAGTAGAATGAAGCACAAACTGCCAGCTTTTAGTTTTCATAGTTTCTCTGCCCTTGTAATGACCTTTTACTTTACTGTTCTAAACTCCCACAAGCTTCATTTGAGCTAATTGTTGTTTATACTTCTTTTTCTGGTTGTTTTTTTCCAACATCTTTAGAGGGAAAAAAGGTCATAACTAGGATACATCAGAAAATATAAGGCATTGACATTGATGGCTTTCTAATGAGTATGTACTATTTTGTGAGAGACATAAATGAAGATAATATGTTGTCAGTATATTTTATTTTCTGTATTATAAATTTCAAATATTATAAGTGGTCCTGCTTAGCTTCTTGTGAACTTTTACTGGATGTATATTATAAAGCAAGTTTAAAGTTAAACACATATCATCATTTGATCTGGAGATTTTGTACACTAAAATGTCTACTGAATTATGATCACTAAAATGTAGGCACTAAATTACAGATGCAGTCAACAGTGTTGCCTAGACTTAATAATTGCTCAGTGAAATCTAGGCACTAAAGAAAATGTCAACTCATTCAATTCCTTACTAATGTTCCAGAAAATTTTTATTTAAAACCATAGCAAAAGTAACTGCAGAAGGATAAAATGGAATTTTAGGTGTGAATATTGCAATAATCAATGGATGAAACAAAGCTTTGGAGAATTATTATAGTAAAATCAAATACTCAGGAACTAAAGTATTTTGCCCCAAATTGTGCCAGTTGTGAAGACTTCTGAGTTGCCTTTTGATTCAAAAGATTAGGAATGTATGAATCATGTAATGATCAGTAAAGCAGAGAACCACTTTGTGACTATTCTGTGACTCTTCACTCATTGAAATAATAATAGCTAAAATGGAAGGCTTTCTTTTTGTCAGACACTTCTCCAAATTCTTCCCAAAATAATTTTGTTAAAGTAAAGCATAAATAATTTTATTTACTTAACCAGGGTCATACAACTTGTAGGAAAGTTGATATTTAAATCCAGGCAATCTGACACTAGCATTCATATGTCCAACTACTCAGTGATTCCTTGAAACAAAATGAAGTATTATTTAACTGCTGAATCATTGTTATGAGTAATATATAATAATTTTATTTCTTTATATGTAGAAAAAGAAGCACTGTGACACAGTGTTTAACCCAAAGCAAAATATGGAATGCTTGTCAGTCAAATGCTCATTTTATATGAATATATTACTGTATTATACATAAATATTAAGCATGAATTTCAAATTTGTTTTCTATTAGAATTGAATTTATTTTCAGATCCTTTGTGTTCTGTAAGCTCCTCTCTTGCTCACACACACACCCAATTTAATTGCGCTATTCTTATTATTGACACTTATAGTCAATAGTAGGAATCACTCTAATTTAGTGAAAGATGATGAAATATTTAGAATATTACTGTATTTTTAAAGCTGGTACTTTATAGGTTAAGCAAAGGCAAAATTGACATATTTAGTCTTCTTTACAATTGTATGTTTTACTTTAGTGATAATTTTATGTGAACTATATATATTTGAGAAAGAACAGACTAATATATAGGCAAAATAGGTCACTATTAAAATGTTGAATTTGATAGAATGTTCCAAAGTGTCTCTCATGTGGCCAATATTCCTCTCAATCAGCATTTATTAATATGTACTAAATGCCAGGTATGATCGCAGAAATTGGAGATTCCAAAATTAATAACTAAGTAGTTGTAAAATAACAAAATACTATGGAACATATTGAAAGGAGTAATTAGAATGAGGCAAAATCTGAAACTTTTATAGAAGTGGCAGAATTTAATCTGGGCCACAAAGAAGGGATAGGCATTTGCAAGATGGAAAAGGAAAGGAAAAAGAAATGTAGAAAGATAGAACAGTATAAACCAGCCACAGAGGTAAGAAAGTCAGGCTCATGGGCAGGGATCCTAGGATAAACAGTGAGGTTCAGAAAGTCTGTCTCAGAAATAACACAGCAGTGAGAAAAACGATTTGCAAGGGAGTCTAGATAGTAAAAAACTGACTTATCAAGTAATCTTTAAACAATACAGTAATATTTAAAGGACAACAAACACAACATCTTCAATACTGCTGGGTCTACAGCTTGTCAGTTCATGTTAGAAAAACCGGAATTTTCTCACATGATTATTACATTGACCAAGTTCATCATCTCTCTTTCGATATTAACAATAGAAAAGTCAGGGGAAAATGTATTTTGTGAGGGAATCAGCAAATTATGAGAAATGTCAAGGTGTCATTTATTAAGACAAAGTGACCCTCATTTTTGTTTTTGTTGTAGTTATTATTCATTTCAGGGTACAAAGTGCCACTTCTTCTAACCGTGGGATGTGATTTATATGCCCATCCTTAGCGGCAGCAGGGCAAGATGTCAGTTTTGTCTCAGCAGAAACACTTGTCATTGTTGTATTAATAAAATGAACAACCAACAATTGGACTGGAGAGGTATGTTGATATCAGATTATGAAAAGCCTACATGTCAGATTCCCAGTCTCTGGATGCCTTGCAATTTTCTGTTATTAGAATCATTATCCACCGGCACTTTACCTTTATGCTGCCATCAGGTTTCTGCCCTCTCCCCCTTATGTTAGCAGATTATAATGAACTAGTTTCTAGTTTAGTGAAACAACATTGGAGCCTGAAGATAACGTATAGGAAAATGAGTGTGACTCCAGTGAACCCTGAACTGTGCCTTACAGGATGGTTTCAGGTTAAGAACAATCCAAAGTAATAAACTTCTGGAGTCCACCAGGGAAAATAGCCAAAATGGAATGATAAGGTCTCATTTATATTTCGGTTTGTTGAGAATGTGTTTGCCATGAAACTAATGTTTAATTACACATGGCTTCTTCATTAAAGTGGACTTTGGAAACTATATAGTCTTTTTCACTTCTTAAATCATACTTGTGGATAAAGGTTAAGAGAGCCTAATATGTGAGAGTAAATGTGTTCTGTTTCCTGCAAATAAAAAAAGTTTCGCAAACAGGTATTTTTTTGTTCCTCTGAAGTGTTTTAGTAATATAATGTTCTTAATTCTCTCCACCTGCGAGCCTCAGGCCAGCTATTCTTGTAGATTACTTCCTGATCCGCAGGAAACAAATGCAAGTTCTGGGCTAAAGCAGGCCCCCGCTCACTTAATAAGGTATTTCTCTGTTAATGGTAACTTCTTGTTTTCTCCTGCTGCTTTGCCTCACTCCTTTATTCCTAGCAGATTCTGTTTTCTCTTTGCCTGGATACTTGGCAGGGCAGTTTTCTCTACTCATAGGATTTTCAAACACATCCTTCTTATGTATTTGCCTGACCTTCTGCCTAACCTGAACCTTCCTCTATGTATTTTGTTAGCAGTTTCTCTACTTAAGAGCAACCTGTTTCCTACCCTGATTCCCATACTTCATCCATTAAAATATGTTTTTCTCTTCTAAACTGTGCTTTTGACCTCTTCCCACCCATGCCTGCGAATGTTACAAAGCCAGGTTCTATTATAGGTTCTTTGACCTGATTAAGTGAAAAACAAAACAGTATCATACAGGAGTTAACATAAATGTTTATCATGAATATTGTTTAAGAGAAAGAGAAAAGCACAAACCACTTGGGATAAGAACAGCAAATAGCAATGCTATTATTGCTCTGTGGATTTGCTTATATTATTTTGCTACTTTTGCTATTTTGTCTTTTCATGTCTCTTCATAAGCTTGCGACCTGCCAAGATGCATGTTCTCACTTGTTTGCAGGCCTGGGTTCCCAAAGGGATCTAGTGGCACATTTGCCAACTCTGCGGAAAGGCAATTATTAGGCAATTCCCATCTCCCTTTTATTAGAAAGTCTCCTGTTATTCTGTCGTGAGCTTTCCTGCCTCTGAAGAAATGCCTTCAAATCTCTCTTTACCATGTGTTCAGTGGCCCCTTTAACTGATCTCTGCATGACTGATTCCAAATGAATTACAGACATTAAGGAAGAAAATACTGCCAGTGTATCAAGGAGAATAATTCTTCCCATAATCAACAAAGATCCATCTGGGTATAATGTTCTTGCCTTGAATCTGCCACTCTCACTACAAAGGAAAGTGGTTTAAATTCCCGATTAACTGATTTCACAATTACCTGTATTCTCTCTAAAGAGGCTAAATATCTTTGTTTTCTTTTTCTCAATTTCATGCATTTAAAAAAATGCAAGCAACATGACCCTTTTTAAGCATCATCCTTCTTTGCAGTTTCTGCGGAGGTCTTCAGGTTATTCACACTTTAGTTTCATGTCAATTAAACAGGTCCTAAATAAATCAGACAAAGTCTATACCATATATAGTTAGCTGAAAAGAGGATTTCATTAGTATTCAATATTTAGTCCCTGTTAAATGGTGGAACATAAACAAGGTAACAGACAGTGATGTCTAGCAGGAAACCAACCTTTGAAACCACTCACTGCTCAATCAAGATCCATCTCCTTTCTGTGGAGGCAGACAATTCACCAACTCTCCTACTGTGGCTAAGAATGAAGCCTCTAGAATCAGACTCTGGGTTTGACTCTTCCTCCTACTCTGTGACCCTGAGAAAAGTACTTAATTTCTCTGTACCTCAGTTTCCTCCTCTTTACAATGAGCTGCTAGTATGACTGTGTGAAATAGATAAAGTAGAGCAGGGATCCCCAATCACTCTTGGGCCACAGACCTATAATGGTCCCTGGCCTGTGAGAAACCAGGCCACACAGGAGGAGGTGAGCAGAGGGCCAGGAGCATTACTGCCTGAGCTCCACCTCCTGTCAGATCAGTGGCACCAATAGATTCTCATAAGAGCACAAACCCTACTGTGAACCATACATGTGAGGGATCTTGGTTGTGTGCTCCATATGAGAAAGTAACTAATGATTTTTGGTTTCCATTCCTGCCCCCATCCCCATCCGCGGAAAGATTATCTTCCACAGAACCAGTTGCTGGTACCAAAATGCTGGAGATCGCTTAAGTAGAGCACTTAGAAGAAGGCGTACCATGCACAAAGTGGTTAATGAATGCTAGTTAGTAGTAAACTTCTTTTTGTCTAAGGTGCTAGTAGAAGTCAGGTGTATATAGTTATTCTCATAAAAACTGGATTCTTAGTCTTATTTTGCTGTTACAACTGAATGTTCCCCCCACCACCTGACCCCCAAAAGTTTGCCTTCTGTTACAGGTTGAATTGTGCCCCTCCAAAATTCATACATTGAAGCCCTAATCTTTACAGAATGTACTTCAGATTGTGACCTTATTTGGAAACAGTCTTTTCACATGCCCCCAAGTTAAAATGAGGTCATTAGGGCAGGTCCTAATCCAAAATGACTGGTGTTACAAAAGAGAAATCTGGAGACACACACAAGTACAGGGAGAACTGCATGTGAGCATCAAGCAGAGATCAGGGTGATGCAACTACAGGCCACAGAATATCAAAGTTGCCAGCAAGCCACCGAAAGCTAGAGAGAGGCCAACAGGTGCCTTCCTCAGAAGCCAACATTGTCAACACCCTGTCAACTTCAGATAGGAGCTTGATCTCAGATTTCTAGCCTTCAGAACTGTGAGACGATACATTTCTGTTGCTAAAGCTACCAGTTTGTGATATTTTGTTACGGCAGCCCTAGCAAACCAATACATCCCGTTATCCCATTTCCCTTAGTGTTCAGTTTGTTTTGGATCTGCTCCAGCTACCCTGAGACAGCAGCTGTCCAGTTATATGTTTTTATATTGGGAGTAGGAGAGTAATGCTAGGGTTGAAACATGGAGAGTTCGGTCTGAATTGTGATATGCAGGTTTTTCCCCCAAGTAACATCATATATTATGGACCACATACAGGCTCCAGCTAAGTGCATAGATTAAGTGTGAGATCAATAATGTTGAAAGTTCAATTTATGCCAGATGGTTTCCATGGCTATTAATGATGCCTCGTTTTATACTCATTGAAATTAATTTGTTTGGCTCAAATTTGTAAATTATTGGATTCAAGTAAAATAAGAAGCTATATAATAGTCCCCAGGATGCATACTCTACATGTTTAATAGTAATTTTATACTTTACCTGAAAATAGGGCTTAGAGCATGAGAAGCATGAGAAAGTCCCAGTTTTCTGAAGAAAAGGAATGTAAGAATCAACAGCTAAGTGAAGGGAAAAGGAAAGGAAGTCGTATTATAGACAGACTTGAGCATTCCACTCTCAACTGACATTGCCAAGTATAGAAGGTTTAAGCATAGATAAACTTGCTATATTAAAAACAAAATAAAGGTTAAAATAATTTAATGAACAAACTTTACAGTAGATTTTCCTGATGTGGCTAATGATAAGTTGGTTTAGTCTTCATTTTGTTTTTGTTTGTGTTTTTGTATTTAATGATTTTGATTCTCTACCATCAACACACACCTTCCCGCTTTGGGCTCTGAAAACTATAATTGCTAATTGGGTACATAGGGAAAGAATCAATTTAAACTAACTGGGTCATAAACCACATACAGGTTTCTAAACCAAGGGAGCAACAGTTTAAAATTGCACTCCAAGGAGTATGTCTAAATCACAGGTACATTAAAGTTGTGCAAATGGTTTCAAGAAATATTCAGATTTAGTACAGTTATTACCACACAAGTGTTCATTTGCTACTTTTATTCTGATTCACTTACTGATGTCTGCTAATGATAGAGAAGGAACAATTGGGCATTAATAGCTTGATCCTAAGGGTCAATCTGTCTCAATTAAAAGTATGATTTGCCCAAAGCATGCTTTTATTTCAAGACTGTGATAGGGCTTTAGAGGTATTCTTGTTTGCAAGGCAACCATTAAAGCTATATAAGTTGCCAGTCTCCAGAGCCCTGAAGTAGAAGAACTTTTACAATTTCAGTAACCAGAACTTCTCAGAAGTTTGTAAAATGTTCTAAATTATTGCTCCACTCTTGAGTACTGGTTCTCAACCTTTTATTGTCCATTAGATTACCTGAAGAAATTTTTAAAATCTCAATGCCAAGGCCTTGCCACAAACTTGTTATTCCTCAGAATTTTCAGAGGCATAATATCATCATCCACAAGCCAACACCAAAGTGTGAGATGCAATGCTCTGGAACCTTGGGACCCAACATGGCCCCCAGATCAGTGGCAGGTGTTGGGATCACCTGTGAATTTATTGAAAATGAAAACTCTTGGGTCCCACTCCAGGCCTACTAAATTAGCATCTTCTTGTTAGCAAGATCCCCAGGTAATTTGCATGCGTATGAAAGTGGGAGAGGAACAGATCTAGTTTAGAGGGACTTGTAGCATCCTCATCCAAAGAGTTCACTGAAGTAATCAGAATACTCTAAAGCAGCAATTTACCCGAGGTTAGTTTTTTCAAGTTTGTGTTGCTTACTGTTTTAGTCAACTTGTCAGAAGTGTAGCTGTTTAAAGGATTTTTTTCAGACATCGTAAAAGGTAAATTTCCGTCTAATATGAAAATAGAAAGTCAAATTATTAGGAATTTGCTCTAATCTGAAAAAATATTTGACACTGACTAATATCCAGGGAAACCATCAGAAAATGGAGCTAGCGTGTACAACATTGGCTATTTCCAAGACACTAAAGCTATGTATTTTAAACATGAATTTTCCTATAGCATCCCACGTATAAAATGTCCCTTATATTTTACTTACCTACCTGGGGCATATTAATGTCAATAGGTATAAAAATATATAAGTGATAAATCTATTTAATGACAAGATGAAAACAAGGTGACTGACTTACTGATCAGTAACAGTTGGCTATGTGAAAGGCTGAGTAAAATAAACGTTTGTTTTTACCTTATTCAGTTTTAGGTGACAGTCAATAAATTGCTGGAGGATTAAAAATATATTAGGATATACATTAATGTTACTAGAAAAGTGATTATCTGATGAACTCCTGTATACATTTGAGTAATGTGTTTATTCAAAAACCAATAGCAGAATGGACAAGGATAATTTATTTTTGATAAAGAACATCAAAGTTGTTTGTAGTTAGGATAAGTATTATGACAACTGTAAATGATTCCTGCTATAATAAAATTGGCCGATATTCACCTAGCAAAATATGTTCATATGGACGCATTAGTGTAATTAATAATTTCTGAGAAATGAACTAATCTATTTGACAACCAAATAAAATGATAACTTATTGACTATTTCTTCAGAATACTTAATTCTCCTATAGTAAAACATTTAAAGAATGAGTAGTAAAAGATTTAAATAATAAAAATATGTTCCATCAGTACCTAGTTTATTGAAAGTCTTTAGTATGAAGGCATGTTGAATTTTTTCGAAGGTCTTTTCTGAATCTATTGAGATAATCATGTGGTTTTGTCATTGGTTCTGTTTGTGTGATAGATTATGATTATTTATTTGCATATGTTGAACCAGTCTTGCATCTCAGGGATGAAGCTGACTTGATTGTGGTGGATAAGCTTTTTGATGTGCTGCTGGATTTGGTTTGCTGGTATTTTATAGAGGATTTTTGCATCGATGTTCATCAGGGATATTGACCTGAAACTGTCTTTTTTTGTTGCATCTCTACCAGGTTTTAAAATGAGGATGATGCTGGCCTCATAAAATGAGTTAGGGAAGAGTCCCTGTTTTTCTATTGTTTGCAATAGTTTCAGAAGGAATGGTAAGAGCTCCTCTTTGTATCTCTGGTAAAATTCAGCTGTGAATCCATCTGGTCCTTGGCTTTTTTTGGTTGGTAGGATATTATTTACTGCCTCAATTTTAGAACTGATTACTGGTCTACTCAGGGATTCAACTTCTTCCTGGTTTAGTTTTGGGAGGGTATATGTATCCAGGAATTTATCCATTTCTTCTAGATTTTCTAGTTTGTTTGCATAGAGGTGTTTATAGTATGCGCTGATGGTAGTTTGTATTTCTGTATTGACAAATGGGATCTAATTAAACTAAAGAGCTTCTGCTCAACAACAAAAAAAAAAACTATCATCAGAGTGAGCAAGCAACCTACAGAATGGGAGAAAACTTTTGCAACCTATGCATTTGACAAAGGGCTAATATCCAGAACCTATAAGGAATTTAAACAAATTACAAGAAAAAAAAAACAACCCCATCAAAAAGTGGGCAAAGGATATGAACAGACACTTCTCAAAAGAAGACATTTATGAGGCCAACAAACATGAAAAAGCTCATCATCAGTGGTTATTAGAGAAATGCAAATCAAAACCACAATGAGATACCATCTCACACCAGTTAGAATGGCATTCATTAAAAAGTCTAGAAACGACAGATGCTGGCGAGGATGTAGAGAAATAGGAACTCTTTTACTGTGTTAGTGGGAGTGTAAATTAGTTCAAACATTGTGGAAGACAGTATGGTGATTCCTCAAATGTAGGGAGCCAGAGTAGCACACCCACTCTGGGGGGATCAGCAACAAGGCTGCTGTGAACTTCGCTCAACTTCAGGGAAGTGAAACCACAGTAGGAGGATGTGTATGTCTCTGAGAAGAACACATGGGCCTAGAGATGTAACCAGCTTTCACTGACCTTGCTGCAAGATAGTTTTTAGCTGAAGTATGTTAACTGAAGTATGAGAATAATAACTACAGGCTGTTCTAAGTAACTGCACCCTCCCTTTGCTATGTGCTTTGTGAACAAATGAAGTACAGAGACAGGTCGGGGCCAGAGAGACTGACATCCTTACCTCCTGGACCACCTGGCCCAGCTTTCTGTATGTCTGTGTTTGTGTCTTTTCTTATCCCCCACCATCTCTTACGTCCTTGAGCCCTTGTGCAGCACAGGATGAGGCACATGCCAGACTCAAGCATCTAGAACCAGAAATACCATTTGACTCAGCAATCCCATTACTGGGTATATACCTAAAGAATTATAAATCATTCTACTATAGAAACACATGCACACATATGTTTATTGCAGCACTGTTTACAACAGCAAAGACTTGGAATAAACCCAAATGACCATCAATGATAGACTGGATAAAGAAAATGTGGCACATATACACCAGTGAATGCTATGCAGCCATGAAAAAGAATGTGTTCATGTCCTTTTCAGGAACATGGATGAAGATGGAAACCATCATTTTAGAAAACTAACACTGGAACAGAAAACCAAACACTGCATGTTCTCACTCATAAGTGGGAGCTGAACAATGAGAACACATAGACACAGGGAGGGGAATATCACACACCAGGGCCTATCAGGAGTTCGGGGGCAATGGATGGGAGAGCATTAGGACAAATACCTAATGCATGTGGGGCTTAAAACCTAGATGATGATTGATAGATGCAGCAAACCACCAAGGCACATGTATATCTATGTAACAAACCTGTACTTTCAGCACATGTATCCCAAAACTTAAAGCAAAATTTAAAAAATAAAAATAAAAATAAAAACTTATTGATACCCAACCTGTAACAACACATTCAATTCTAATAAAACAAAATGCTACAATAGAATATTAAGATCTATTATTGTAAAATTTTAAAAAATGGCCACAGTTCTTTTCCTCAATAAGACTCTTAAGCATGCTTTTTTCCACCTTGCAAGCCCACTCTCCCTATTATTAAGTTACTCTGATGTACTAAATAAAAGTGATTATCACAGTTACAATTTTCTTATTTGAAATTTTCCTTATATAATTGAGTAATTTTTTTAAATATAAAACTCTTCATTTATTTTCTCCTGTTCATATGCAAAGCTACTTTCATTTTGTAGTATACATTTTCTGTCTCAAATTTTCTATTCAATATAATATGAATAAGCAAGTTATTTTACTTTATGTTTGTCTTTACTTGCTCCAAATTGTCTTTTATCCACATACTTTGTATATGTTCTTCTGTCTCCCCATTTTAATAATCGAAGTGAATAAATACACAAATGCACACACATTGAATTTTCCACTGGAATTGGAAACCTATGGCAAACAATCCAGCATTTTATTGAATTATCTGGGTCATGTTCTTGTTGTTGGGACTTAATAATAGTTGTTTGAGGAGTATGTTTTCATTATTTTAATGGAATTTAAAAATACTATAATAACAATTACAAAATGTATTGTTCATTAGAATTGTGGTTATGTTTTACAGATTATTTAATTGTATAATACTGACTATAAATCCACAAACTATTGGGGCCAGTTGTGATTCATAATTCAGAATTGCTCAGCTTTTGGAAATATTTAAGTATGTGTATGCCAAATATTGCATAAAACACCCTGTAGATTCTGAGGTGTCAGTCTATAATTAACACAATTCCTGTAGCAAAACATATACAGTTACTACAAAATGTATCAAGTTTTCCTCCCCATCACCTATATCTGGTATTTCTCCCCATGCTATCCCTCCCCAACTCCCCACCCCCTGGTGTCCCTCCCCTTTTTCCCCCCAACAGACCCCAGTGTGAGATGCAGCAAATCACACTGCCATGTGTGTTCCTATGTAACAATCTTGCATGTTCTTCACATGTACCCCCAAACCTAAAATGCAATAAAAAGTATATATAAAAAAAAATAATAAATAAATAAATAAATAAATGCATCATGCAAAAAAAAAAAGTATCAAGTTTTATCAATATTAAAAATATCAATATAAATTTCTCACCTTAGTATAGTAAGCATGCCAAGTGAGTGTTGCATATTTACAAAAATTTTTCCTTTTTCAGAACTTTTGGATGTTAGTACTGTAGATAGCTATGTGATTTTACATGTTTCATGGAATACAGTTAAAACTTACAGATTAAAGTTTCCAAATTAAAAGCACAAAAGCACTACAGTAGCATTTTTGTTTTCCTTTGCTGTTTTTGATAAGCAGTTCAAAATGTGTACTAATAATCAGATTTTTTCTCACAAATGAAGATAAACACTTTTAATAATACTAACTTTGCCATTTTACATTTTGTGTGAATCTGTACTATTTCATTGGACATAAAATCTCATGAAGAGCTATCTGTCATTAATAAAATAATCATTTTATGATTTGTTGTTAATGAGAAGCCATAAAATATTTGTAATACGATAAACATGTAATTTTAAATAAAACAATTTTAATTTAAGGTTCAAATTACTTTTTGAAATTATGAAGTTTTTAAAGGATTTATTGAACATAGTGCCATGATAGAAATTATAATCACATTCTTGAACCTCAGAATCTATGTAGCTTATTGCCATGGATTGAATGTGTTTTCTAATATTTATTTGATGGAAACTTAATCACTAATGCAACAGGGTTGAGAGATGTGACTCTTAAGATGTAAATAGGCCATGAGGCTTGGCCTAATAAATAAATTAATACCTTTATTTTAATAGTAGGTTAGTTACCTCTAGACTGGGTCTCTTATTAAAGGATGAGTTTTGCCCCTTTCTTCCCTCTCTTGGGTATCCTCTCATCACGTTATACCTTCTGCTATGGGATAATGCAGCAAGAATGCCCTCACCAGACGCCAGTAACTTGGTATTGGATTTCCAGCCTCCAGAACTCTGAGAAATACATTTCTTTACAAATTACACAGACTCTGGTATTCTTTTATAGTAGAAAAAATAAAACAGATTAAGATACTTTTTTTTTTTTCAGTTCTCTGAAATAATACCTTAGATGAAACTGAGCTACAGGTTTCCGACAAACTTTAAATATTCATTACTACTAAAGTGGAATAATTTAATTTGTTGACTAGAGAAACAATGAGAATATTTTCTGCAAAATGTAATCTTTAAGAAAAATAATTTTTATTGTATGTGAATGATTTACTACTTCACTCATGAATATTGATTAGATTATGAATAGGAAAAACTATATTCAATTTCTCACACATGCCTACTTAAAATATTGGACATGTAGAAAGTAAAACAAGCTGTGGACTTACTACATACGTTATTTTAGGAATGAAGAGGATTATCTGAATTAGTTCAGTATGTGTTGTAGTTTGGTTTTCCTAGCATTGTTTTGTTATTTGTAAGTGTATAATTTAACTTTTACATGGAAATTAATGCTTATATGTCAGGTACATTCTGATTTGATGGACACATGTTATCACATGTCATGTATAAAGTTGAAAAAATATTGGAATTTTTTTTAAACTTCAGGAGAATATCACTAAAATTTGGTTGAATGAATATCTTTATTCTGTGACTATTGTGTGTTTTATATTCATTTGGAAAAATATGTATCTATACACAAATGTACATATTTATATATAGATATAATATATAACATATATAGTCATTAATCATATATGCTAACATAGCCACAGCCTTGTGTTACAGTTGAAACTCATACATCCCAAAGTTGGTCACTGTTACTTTCCCCATTGTTACCAGGGCCCATTTCTATGTCTGATAGCTATTGCACTATTTGGCTAGGACTTTGGCTCCAGCTCCAGGCCTGGTCATTGCCTCTTGGCTGAGGCCAATGTCCTCTTCCCTAATATAACACGCAGAAAGGCCTGGCCTAGGCCCAAATTGGCCAAGTCTCCCAGTATTACAGCTCTCTGAATTTACTCATACACTAGTGTTATTGAAGACTAAATCTGAGAAGACTAGGTTTGATAGAAATTGGAATCCATTACCTGTACTCAGAAGTGCTATTTTTCATTAACCTTCCCACTTGATTAAAGGACGTTGATATAGTATATTTCTACTGCCATGATGATTTCTCCTAGTGATATCATAGCTCTTACCTACAGTTAGACCTTATTTACCATTTTCCAACATTATGTTTTTCGTTGATGTTTCCCAAAATTGGAAACGGAGAGTGACACACAGTAGGATATAGATACATAGATGGATAGATTGATAGACAATAACTGATTGAATAAAATTTTCAATAAATTCACTTTAAAACATTTGCTAGAAAAGCATATTGATTCAGTCCCTTGCTGATTTAAGGACAAGAAATAAAGAAACTTGGCAGACACTCAATTTTTGGCCAGTTTGTGAAAAACAAATTTTGCTTAAACAAGCATAATAGGAATAACCGGGTGAATCTCAGGCATATGTTTTCTCAATTTTTGTTGGGTATAGGAATTATCTGGAAAACTTGTTTAAAAGTCAGATCCCAGGCCCACCCCTGTCCTCTGATTCTGGTGGCTACATTAAGGAAGTTATATTTTTAATAATCATCCTTGGCAATTCTAACACAGAGTTCTCATAAATGACACTAAGAAAAAATGTTCCAAGAAAGTTGGAATGAATTGGATAGGTTGTTAGATGAGAAAAGCTTAGGGTTAATGGTGAGAGTCACTGGGCAAAAAAGTAATTATTGGTACATCTGTTAAAATAATAAAAATTCAAAGTTTTGGATAATCATGAGCCATGAAATGGATGCAAGATTAGCCTAAAAAAGAAGTTTGTAGGTGAATAGGGAGTATACATATAAACACAAAGGTAATTTGGAAAGTGACTTATTGCAGTCTAAAGTAGAGTTCCACCAACTTCATATGCTGAGGTCTTCAGAGCTGCTGTGGGTTTGGAAAGAATGTCCCGTTCCAGTTTGAAGTGAAGCTGTGCTATGATTCCTGCTTTTCATCAGTCTAATTCTGCATTCTTGTGTAACCGAGATTCTTGCTTTTCTTAGACCTTTTATCTTATCAATTGACACCTACCTTTAAGTTTTTCCCCAATTTTCAAGGGTCGGTAACCTGAGTAAGTTTCTGTTACCCAGACAAAGTTATTTTAGGCTATAAAATAGTCCTCCCAAATATGTTCACATCCTAATCTCCAGAACCTGTGAGATAAACAGATTCTTAAGTTACTTTTAGATATCACACTTAGCTTCATCAGCTTCACTACTTATCAGTTATATAAACTTGGGCTGTCTTGTATTTGAAACGAGAATTATACAAATTTCAGAAATGACAGTTTTGAAAGTTTTGTATCCTTAATAGGTGAACAATAAATGCATTATATTTTTCTTGATCAACATATTTAGTTTGCACATTACATGTGCCTGTCTTTCTCACTTTTCATAATGTTTAAAATGCTTCTTATTTCTAAAATACACCTGCTACTTGTGGAAGTCATTTCTCTATATAATAGAGAGTTATTTTCCATGTGAAGCCTAGTTTTTAGTCAACGCTGTTAATTAACCAACTTGGATTATTGTTCCACCATAACTTATTAAGACATAGATATGTATTTTCTGCAAATGTATCACTTCTCTCTATATTCTGAACTGAAATTTAATATGTGATCCGATTTACCAATGTCTTTTTTCCATATGAAATTAATATTGAACAGGTCATTATTAGAAACCTCAGAATTAAATGTATATATGAGTAATAATTGGTATCCACTTCTTTTTGAAAATCAGTTGAAAATACTTAATAGGCAAACTTCAATATGTAAGGTAATAAAATAGTAGCCTCATGTTTATGACTCAATTCAAATGGGCATTAATCTTCAGACATGTATTTTTTCATATAAATTCAATAACTGTGGATCTAGGATTTCTCATATCCACCAACAATATAAAATAAGGGCAGAGAGTAAATAATCTGATTCTTTTTAAATGAGTGCCACCCTTGTTACCTCCTGAACTTTCTTACTTGCATAGCTGTTTACTCTAACCAACCTGCAATTGAAACTTGTTTAGACCTATGTCAACCTGTGTAAATGGACACATAATCTGGAACCTCTGATTTACATCTCTTGCATTGTCAGGCATGTCTCAGCTTCACCTTCCTGAAATCTGCTTTAATTTAAATTCTGCAATTAAACATTTAGTGAGTACCATATGCCGTGCCTTGTGTTAGGTATGAGAAAGCATTATTAACAGCTACATAAAAAATACCATCACTTCCAAAGCAAAATACTGTGATTTTCAAGTTTTTAGCATTAGATTTTATTTGTTTCAATTATTGTTAAGAGTATTTTTCATACTTGACTAAAATTTCCAGAATTCATAGGCTAATAAGAAAGATATTATTTTAAACTTGCAAAGCTTCATTACCACCTTGTCACTGCCTTTAGTGACATATGACAAGATAATTATGATCAGTGCATCAGCAAGAAGCAAACAGAGTTTTAATAGATGCATACTTAATCAAAATCAAATGTTACTTCCATTGGCTTCATTTTTTTAAGAGATTGAGGGAAAACGTAAATTAAATTTAGTGAAACATTTGTAATTGGAAAATAGAATGAAGAGTCTGTAACCTCAAGAGTCATCTTTAATTTTTTCAGACTAGACCATTTTTGTTACATTAGGCATGGGTTAAGTAATGAAAATGGCATTGAACATTTATTGAGACCTTCTTACATGGTAGATATATTGTTCAGGACGTTGTTTATATTGCTAAAATAATATAAAGCCTTATATGTGGATGCTATTTCATGCTTACTTTACAGAGAAATATATTAGGCTTAGAAGGAAAGGTTGAAAAAGTACTAAAGTTAGAGGTTGCAAATTTAGGATTAAAATTTAGGTAACATGATTATAAAGCCAGATGTTAATCATTATCAATACTTCCTCCACCATTTTAACTAATAAATATTTGCTTTGATTCATATTTTCTCTGAAGGCTGAGAAATATTGTTTAGCTGAAATTCAATTCTTTTATTCTAGGAGAAAAAGAAATGAAATCAGAAGATGAGAAAAACTTATTATGTGAAAAACTCACTTCAATAACTTTCTCCTTTATCAGGTATCAAGTTAATCCTGACATGGTGTCTGATTTTCTAGGGAGTCTGGCAAGAGGATTTTCCTTTCATATCTAATACCATTGACCTGCTTTGTTGCTTTGATTTTTTTTTCTCCCTAGCAACTTGGTACTCATGCAGAGAGAAAGTCATGCTAAAGATTAGTATTACATTCCCAAGCTTGACCTTAGTTCCAGAATAAGAGATGGCATTCTTAAGCAAGGAAAAAAATAGAATGGAAGTGACTCTATATATTTCAGTACTCCTCCACTAAATTCTATAAAGAAATTGCATTAATAAAAGGAGAAGAAAATATAGATTATAAGTACAGATAGATGAAAATACATGTAATTGTGTACTTTGGATAAGAGTAAAACCTCAGAATTTTTAAGAACTTAACAAATAAAACTAGTAGCTTAAAATTGTATTTACTAGTCTCTATAAATTTTATTTATTTTATATATCTGAAAAAATACTATATTAGATTATTTAACAACACAAATATAAAAATGATATAAATATGTGTTTTTTGGGAAAATATGAGTCAAAGTGTAAAAGAATGGAAAGGTTTAGACTAAATGTTCAAGAGGTCTGTTTTAATAGAAATATATTACACCAAAGTCAGTTATTTCTCTAGTAAAATGTGGACTGGGGACTTGATGACCTATATAAAATGCTATTTAAAGCCAAATTGCCTCTGGAAATAACAGAATATCTTGTATCTGACAAACTCTCCTGGAGAGAAAAATAATACAATCTCAACAAAATACAAAACCAACTACCCAAACAACAACAAAAAACTATTTAAACATGTCAAAGAAAAGCAATATAACCAGAAAACTGGAACTTGTAAAAGTGAATCAAATGAATAATATCAAACAAAAATAAATGACATATATATTTAGAATTTAAGACATAGTTTTAATAATGTACTAAACATAGAAGAAGAGGAAATAAAGGAGACTAAATTCCATGAGAAATATTAAAGTGAACTCGTGATTCTCACTGAAAATTTCCAATTCACTGTGCTTGGAATAGAGGTCAGTCAAAAAGAGGTGGCTTAGGGTTTGCTGGGTTGGAGAGACAGGGTTTAGAGTTTTATGTACCAAAGCAGCTGGGACTCAAGCGGCCAACATACAAGATAAGATAGAGTGTTAACTCAATATTTTGCCTGAAACAGTTTCTCAAGGTGATTGCCAACTTGTATTTTTGTGACCTGAAACAAAAATAAAAAAGGAGTTGGCAAGGTGCTAAGGGTCTGAACAAAAATTTCTATAGTGTACTGATGCTGAAGGGTTAGTCCTGAAGAAGTGAAAAGTCTTAGGAAGCATTCCAGTCTTTGAACTGAGAGTAAAGGCATATCCTTTGTCTACTTTTTGATGGAGATACTTGATTTTTGCATGTTGATTTGTTTAAATTACTTATAGATTCTGGATATTAGATCTTTGTTCAATTCATAGCTGGCAAATATTGTCTCCTATTCTGGAGGTTGTCTGTTTACTCTGTTGATAGTTTCTTGCTGTGCAGAAATATGTTAGTTTAATTAGGCCCCATTTGTTTTTGTTGCAATTTCTTTTGAGGACTTAGCTTATAAATTGTTGGTGGGAATGTAAATTGGTCGAGTACCTATGGAAAGAAGTTAGGATATTTCTCAAAGAACTAAGAGTTGAACTACCATTTGTCCCAGCAATCCCAGTACTGAGTTATGCCTAAAGGAAAATAAACTGTTCTACCAAAAATACATGCACCCATATTTTCATCACAGCATTCCTCAAAATAGCAAACACATAGAATCAATCCAGGTGCCCATCTGTGACGGATTTGATAAAGAAAATGTAGTAGACATACACCATGGAATACAATGAAGCCATGAAAAAGAGCAAAATCATATCCATGTAGTAACATGGAACATGGATACAGCTGGAAGCCATGACTCTAAGTAACCAAATACCATATGTTTTCATTTATAAGTGGGAGCTAACTATTGGACACACATGAACATAAATATATAGGAACAGTAGACACTAATGACCATTAGAAGGGAAGAAAATAGAGGAGATGCAAGAGTTGAAAAACTACCTATTGGGTACTATGCTCACTACCTGAATGATGGACTTACCTATACTCCAAATTTCAGCATCACCAAATATACCTTTGTTGGAATCTTGCACATATAAACTCTAATTCTAAAATAAAACTTGATAAAAGAAAAGAAAGAGCAAACCAGAGTAAGAACACTCCTCACAAAATCTTAAACTAAGTCTTAATTAGATTAAGATGACCTACCAGTAGCATAGCTTCATCAGAAAATTAAATTATTTCTGGAGAAATATACTGTCATTTAGCATCTTAACAGAATATCATACAGAATATTTGAAATTCAAAAAGAAATGTGTGCTATTACACATGGAAAACAGAGATGGATGATCAAAATACAAGGAATAAGTTGGAAAAAGTAAAACCATAGGAGATTCAGATATTTAAGTTATTAGACTCCAATGGTTTTTAACAAGTTCGATGTGTTCAAGAAAGCAGAATATATGGAAACGTTAACCAACAAACTAGAGCTGTTAAAAATGAATTAAATGGGTACTCTCAAACTGAAATATACAACACACAAACATAGAATTGGAGAAATAGGTTTGACAATAGATTAACAGGAGAAGAGAAAATTAGTGAACTGGAACAGGTCAGAAAAAAATATACAAAGTACAGAAAGAAATTATTAAAAGATGAACACCATAGAAAGAGCACACATTAAATAAGGTGAAATGACCTAATATACATGCAAATTTGAGTTTCAGAATAAAAATGAAAGGAAAATGCAGCAATCTTGTAAAAATATTAGCCTGCACATTCCAAAGAGACTTGAAAACAGACTTCAAGCAAAAAAAAAAAAAAAAAAAAAGTAACATCCATATTTCAAGCAGTGCAAATTCAGAGAACTAAGCATTTAAAACATCACATAGTAAAACCACTAAAATCCAATGACAAAATATTAAAAATAGCTTGAGTCATGAGGAAATGTTTTCTAAAAGAGAAAAAATAAGAGCAAAAGCTGACTTTTAATAGAAATAGGAAAAGCCAAAAGATAATCTTTAAACTGCTCAAAGAAATTTAATGACCTCCCCATAATCTTATCGCACTGAAAATATTATTTATCAGAAGAAGCAATATACAGTGATTTTCAGAAAAAGAGAGAGAAAACTGCCAATAAATCAGTAATAATTACATATTAAGTAAACTTCGTCAGGCTAAAGGAAAATAATCCCAGCTGCAAGAAAGAAAAGAACAGCGAAGGTATTAAAGTAAATGTAAATGAATTCTTGTTTAAAGTACAAATCATAACTCTTTGTGGGATAGAAAATATATGTAACATTTAAATACTTGACAAAAATAGCACAAAAGTCAATAGGGTGGTAAGCAGAATCAAAATATTGTAAGATTCTAGCATTGTTCGTGAAGTGGTACAATTATTAATTTATAGATGTTAGTAAATGGTAAATATAACAGCCTCAGGGATAATAGTAAAAGAATGTATAATAATGAAAACAATATTATCCCAGCTACTTGGGAGGATGAGGTGTATCACTTGAACCCGGGAGTCAGAGGCTGCACTGAGCTGAGACTGCTCCACTGCGCTCCAGCATGGGTGACAGTGAGACTCCATCTCAAAACAAACAAACAAACAACCATACTCAACTAATTCATATTCTAAATATAGTCAAATTCAGCAGTCTTCTGTGTATTTTATGTCCTGCTGATTATTATTCAGCGTTCAGTAATGTCAAATGCCAAAGTCTAATCTCTGTCCTATTGTCAGGCTTAAAAAAAGAGGTAGGAGTGATTGAAGTAGCAATTAGTTTTCATTTTTTAAAAAATGTTTGTGGGTACATAATAGGTGTATATATTTATAGGGTACACGAGATGTTTTGGTACAGGTATGTACCCACAATAGATAATTATGTTATTGACAATTGGGTATTTATCCCCTCAAGCATTTATTCTTTGTGTTAGAAACAATCCAATTATGCTATTTTAGTTATCTTTAAACGTACAATTAAATTAGTATTGACTATAACCCCTGTTGAGAAACATTAAGTTTACCCTGCCCCCATGGCTCCCTTGTGGAAGTTACTTTTAGTTTGTAATTAGTGGTAGGCAGGTAACAGCTGCCTACCTGGTATATTCCTGAGTTACGTGTATAGGTAGAACACCTGTGTATTAATAACAATCACCTGTCAAAGAGCGAATAAATACGTGGATGAATCTCTGCTCAAGGCTTTCAGTCCTGGAGAGCTGTCAGCCCCGCAGGCTCTCAGGCTGTTGATCCAAGGATAGATTCACTCCGTAGTGCTATCTGGGTGTCTGCCTCTCAATACCTTCAGCCCGCCTGGGTGGGAGTTTCCTGACTGAACTGGATCTTAAGTGGCACCCAAATGTGGGGACTCAAACTCAGGACGAAGAGTTGCTGAAGCAACAAAGAAAGGAGAGACTAAGCTGAAGGTATCCCGAGTACATTTGGAAAGAGTCCCCGGGGCAAACTGGAGAGCGCGGAAGGTATCCCAGGAACGTTTGAGAACAAAATCCCCCAGGTGAGTTAGGGGAGCCCGGAGGACCCAGGGGAGACTCCCAGGTGAGTTAGGGAGAACTCAGGGTTAGGCCGAGAACGTTAGAGAAAAAATCTCAAGGGGCGAGCTGGGGGTACTCGGGATTAGCCGGAGAATGTTAGGTGGAAAAAGTCTCCCAAGGTGGCAGCTGGGGGAGCTCGGTCATATTGGGGCAACGTGGGACAGAAATGAAGTAAACACAGGGCTTATTTGGTGTGGTCATTTTGGGCTTTGGTGTGTTTTGCCCTGGAGCTGTTTCAGACCGACCAGGTGGAAGACAATTCAGGAGAGGAGAAGGAGTGTGATAAAGTATGTAAAGAAATTATAGAGCAAAAGGGTAAAAAGTCAAATGAAGAAAAGACGTGCCGGTCAGCCCCTCTCAGTATCTTGTTGAGGGACGGCCAGGTCCTCCCGATATTTCTACCCTGCTTCTTTTGGTATTTGTATTCCTAGAACTATGGTAGCCAGTTCAGGCATTATGGTCACTGGTTTCACCCAAGCCAGAATTCAACATCTGAGAAAAGAGGGAGATCTGGAGGGATGGCAATTTCCAGTTGTTGTACACCCTCAAGATCGGCAAGGGCAAGTAATACAGGTTGCTTTTGAACCCCTTCCCTTCAAACTGGTGAAGGAGTTTGGACAGGTCAACATTCAGTATGGGCCTGAGTCTCCGTTTGTGCTAGGATTATTAAAGAACGTAGCTATTTCTTACCAGCTGATTGCAATAGATCTGATTTCGGGAAACGGGTTGACCGGCCCGCCTCGGGCCTGATCCAAACTGGGGCCTATGCAGTGCAAGCTATTCCCTCATCCCCGACAGCTGGGAGCGCAGCAGTAGATTTGTGCAGTTCTCAAAGGGTAAGCATTTTACTGGGAGAGACACCGCAAAAAAAATATCTACAGGAGTTTGGGACCCTTTACCCCCTGGACCGTGGGCTTACTTCTAATTAAGATTTAGTCTTGATGCTCAAGGAGTTAGAATTCATACAGGAGTTACTGATGCAGACTTTATAGGGGAAATTGAAATTGTATTGTCGTCTTCTGTTCCTCGGAGGGCTGAGCCTAGGGAATGCAAAGCACAGCTTTCAGCTGTGCCATATGAGAAAACAGGAGAAGGTGAAACCAAAAGAATGAGAGGCTTTGGAGGCACAAACAGACAAGACAGAATAGCGTCTTGGGTAAATCAAATTACTGGTAAACGTCCTAATGTGAGATTATGATTCAAGGAAAGAAATTTACAAGATTGGTAGGTGCTGTAGCAGATGTTTCTATTATTTCTTCCCAACATTGGCCACTTTCTTGGGCCCTGGAAAATGCTCAGTTCAATGTGCTTGGAGTAGGGCAGGCCTCTAAAGTGCATCCAAGTAGTTGCAGGTTTTAACCTGTGAGGGGCCTGAGGGACAGCTTGGAACTATTCAGCCTATTATGATACAGATTCCTGTTAATTTATGGGAAAGAAATTTGTTGCAGCAATGGGGAGCTCAGGTTTTAATACCCGAACAATCATACAGTCCCCTAAGCCACCAAATCATCAGAATTAACTTAAGTTTTTTTAGTTTGCCAAGAGAAGGACAATTAACAGCAGCTGAACAATACCTGAATAAACAATCCAAGGAAGAAACTATAAGGCAATTGATCTGGTGGCAAGATCCACTCACAA
>PVKV010020038.1:21445-40921 GCA_004027835.1 Alouatta palliata | reverse complement strand
GTCTGCACACTGCTAACGAGGGGGGGTCCAGATATTGGTTGCATGAGACCAGGTCATCCAGACAATGCAAAGAACTCTGGACACTAACTGAGGCTCAGAAAGCCCCATGAAACTCTGACATCTTTAATGTCATGGCTTATTAAAAAGAATGAGATCATGGCCTTTGCAGCAGCTTGAATGGAGCAGAAGGCCATTATTCTAAGCAAATGAACACAGGAACAGAAAACAAATATTGCATGTTCTTACATATGAGTGGGAGCTAAACCATGAGAACACATTGACACAAAGACGGGAACAACAGACACTGGGGCCTGTTTGAGGATGGAGGGTGGGAGGAAGGAGAGGAGCAGAAAAAGTGCCTGTTAGTTTGGGAGGCTGTGGCGGACGGATTACGTGAGATCAGGTATTCAAGAGGATCCTGGCCAACATGGTGAAACTCTGTCTCTACTACAAATACAAAAATTAGCCAAGTATGGTAACACACACCTGTAATTCCAGCTATTCCAGAGGCTGAGGCAGGAGAATCACTTGAACACAGGAGGTGGGGTTGCAGTTAGCTGAGATTGTGCCATTGCACTCCAGCTTGGGCAACAGAGCAAGACTGAAGAAGAAGAAGGAGAAGGAGGGGAGGGGGAGGGAAGGAGGGGGGAGGGGGAGAGAAGAAGGTGAGGAAAGAAGAAGAAGGAGGAGGAGGAAGAAGAGAAGAAGAAGAAGGAGGAGGAGAGGAAGACGAAGACGAAGAAGAAAAGAAAGATTACCCTTTGGGTATCAAGCTTAGTACTGGGGTGATGAAATTATCTGTATGCCAAACCCCCATGACATGCAGTTTACCTATGTAACAAACGTGCACATGTACTTCTGAATCCAAAACAAAAGTTAAAAAACTACCAAAAAAAAAAAAAAAGTAACGCTATACCTACTGAAACGTACACCTTTCTACCAAGTCGTCACAGTTATTGACATAGTGTTGATATTTCTATTTGGTGTGTATATACAATGCAGTTGTGCTCACAGTCTGTCTTCCATGTTAATGGTAGCTTGCTGCTTAGACATATTTAGGGCTTTTGTTTCATTAGCCTTCTTTTCCAGTCACATTTCTCTGCTTCCTCAGTCTCTGTTTATCTTTACAGAGTGGAATTTTTGATTTCTAATCCATCCCATCCATCCTGTGATTCGCCATTCACATTTCTTCAGAGGTTTTTGTGGGGATCGTTTACTTTTATATTTCCAAAAGCCTTAAAACTTTTATTAGATAAACAAAC
Source organism: Alouatta palliata (assembly GCA_004027835.1). NCBI lineage: Eukaryota > Metazoa > Chordata > Mammalia > Primates > Atelidae > Alouatta > Alouatta palliata. The sequence goes on along the minus strand of PVKV010020038.1, from coordinate 39,659 downwards.
ATTCAAAATGCATACACAGTGTACACAATGCAAGGAAATACTCAAAATACATAGTTTTATTTTTAAATCTTTTATGCCTTATGTTAAATTCAAAATAAGTAAATTTATTTAATGTTACCTGTATAAAATCTTAGCCTGCTTCCGAAAAACTATTGGTTGTTTAGAAATGCCTGCAATTGTTATAGACAGTCACAGAGTTCTGAGTAGCAGGAAAGATACCAACCACAAGGTAGCCTATGCAATAGTTCACAGTGTTTTTTCCAGTCATGTCGCACCAAATGAGTTCTGGCCACACGTGCTACACACCCATAGGTGTGTCCATTGTTTGTGCCTTATTCCTGTTACCCTGCATATGACTCCATCTTTTAAACTCAACGAGAAAACGTGTCAGAATACAGCATATCAGAATGCAACACATCAGAAAGAATGCAATGCATCAGAATGCAACATATCAGAAAGAATGCAACACATCATAAAGAATGCAACACATCACAGTGCAACATATCAGAAATAATGCAACACATCAGAAAGAATGCAACACATCAGAATGCAACACATCAGAAAGAATGCAACATATCAGAATGCAATACATCAGAATGCAACACATCAGAAAGAATGCAACGTATCAGAATGCAATACATCAGAAAGAATGCAACATATCAGAAAGAATGCAATGCATCAGAATGCAATATATCAGAAAGAATGCAACACATCAGAATGTAACACATCAGAAAAAATACAACACATTAGAATGTAACATATGAGGAAGAATGCAACACATCAGAATGCAACACATCAGAAAGAATGCAACACTTCAGAATGCAACATATCAGAAAGAATGCAACACATCAGAAAGAATGCAACACATCAGAATGCAACACGTCAGAATGTAACATATCAGAAAGAATGCAACACTTCAGAATGCAGCACATCAGACCACAACTTATCCAAAAGAATGCAACACATCAGAAAGAATGCAACACTTCAGAAAGAATGCAGTATGTCAGAATGCAGCACATCAGAAAGAATGCAACACATCAGAATGTAACACATCAGAAAAAATACAACACATTAGAATGTAACATATGAGGAAGAATGCAACACATCAGAATGCAACACATCAGAAAGAATACAACACTTCAGAAAGAATGCAGTATGTCAGAATGCAGCACATCAGAAAGAATGCAACACATCACCATTCAACACATCAGAATGTAACATATCAGAAAGAATTTAACACTTCAGAATGCGATGCATCATACTGCAACATATCCAAAAGAATGCAACATGTAAGAAAGAATGCAACATGTCAGAATGCAACACATCAGAATGTAACGTGTCAGAAATCAAAAGCCTTACTTTGAATGAAGTCCTCACAAGTTCCATCTTGAACATATTCTTGAAGTATATTTTTTAATTTGCAAATTTTAGTACTCCCTTATTAATCACAAACTCCTTTGACACACATCACATCTGAGTCAGGCAGTCTCAGTGAGTCGGGTTAAAGAAGCACGGGGTTTTTAACTGGGTTAAGTGAAATAATGAATGAGAAATGGTCCCAAACTATAAAATGGTCTATAAATGCAAAGTTGCAGGACATTTTTTAATTGGTTGTTCCTCTACCTAAAGACATCTTTCCAACCTATAATAACCAAATGTAATAATATCTTTACTTAAAAATATAGTTGACTTAACTGTTACTTTACACACACATCCAGGAAAAATATCATTTTTAAGAATTCTGTCCAAAGAATTTCTTGAAAAGTAGATGTTTCCCCCTTAATTATTTTTGACGTTGGGTTTTATGTAAAGCTTGGTGTCCTTTTAGTGCTGCCTTGTGATGGTGTTAGAGTTGAAGTGTCTAAGAGTATAGGAGAGTATAAAAGTCACTGTGAATAATATTAAACCTTCTTCCTGAAAGAGCAGTGATACACATTCGCAGCTGCCTATGCTGAATTTGAGAATTACAATAGTAAAGGAAATTCTATTTCATGGGAAGAGCTGGACAAAGGAAGAATAATTGTTGTATGTTAATTCCTTCTGTTTAATCTCATTCATCTTTTTTAAGTGTAAGAATTATTTCAGAGGCTCTAGATGTACATCTGCATATGCTTTAGTTTGATTTTACGTTTGCAGGCACACTCTAGCATGCCATGATTACTTTTCCTGCAGGAGAGGGGCCCCTGTGTATGGAGATTTGTTAAGTATACGCTACTGTGTATTTTCTTCTTACGTTTTGATAGAAAAAAAACAATCATTCCCCTGATCCACCTGCTGAGAACTGAGAGAACTTTAAACAGATAAACCGTTTTACAAATTGTCGAAAACTTTCCCAGCATCTTTTAGCACACACAAAGGACTGTGAAAGCACTAATTTTCACACTGTAACGACGAGACAAACCTTTCACTTTTAGAAATTCCCATCAGTGAAGCAGAAAATGGGTGATGATGGACATCTTCCACCAGAATACCAGAGGCCCCAGTTGTCAATTAATTTAATAATTTTTAAGATCTGTTTTTAATAAGATGATTTGTTCAGGATCATATTCTCAGGTACGGAAGTGGGTTTTCTTCTCACTAATCTCATTATTCTGAGAAAATTGAGTAGGATATACATAGCAATAAATAAGCCAATCTTACTGAAACATAACAAAAAAGCAGAACATCTTTGTAAGTTGCCAAGTGACAGCCTTTACTGGCCTCCTTTACTGACATCATGAGGTCTGGTAGGAACAACAGCTGATGCAGCGCCCCGTGTTCTCATGCCTGTGTGTTACATTGTTAGAGGCAGACACGGAAGGTCGAAGAGGGACTTAGACTCTCCCTCCCTGTGAAGTAGATCTGTCAACACAGGATGATCACAGCAGGTGTTTTAAAAAGACCGTACATTGAGTGAATCAAGGAAGTAATGCTGCAGATTTTCTCCACAATCAATTGGATCATCCTTTATTGATCCATTATTAATCATTCGCGTGTTTCTTCATTTGAGGCTGCTTCCATTCCATCCTTGTTATCTAAAAGCAGTCCCCTCTCATGAGCACATTAGGCCTTTTTATTCATGCCAGGGATCGGTCATTGAGTTGTGCTGTGAACTGCAAGAGAGGAGGAAGGTTGGGGCCCGGCTCACTGTGTGCTCTCAGCACTCCCTCTTCTGTCCCTCTGCGGAGAAGCAGTCCTCAGGATAACAGCGGGCAACTAGTGCATTTTCGCTGCAGGGGTTGGACGACTGAGAGGTGTGAGATTGTTCCTTCCGCCTACCTTTGTCCAGGACAAGAAAATAGGACTCCCGTTGTGGGAAACCACAGCTATCAAGCAGTTTTCTGGGAGTTCTGAAGCCCATGGCCACCTGTGGTTTCCTGTGTGTGTCTCCTGCTCTCTTAGGATCCAAGACAAGATCCTTGTGAATGAAAAGATCTGCCTCATCTAGGCACAGACAGGGGAAGAGGGGAACCAAGAAGGCAGGGCCATTCCCCTGTCTCCAACCTAGTGACAGCATCCAGGATAGAAGCAGCCTGCTTTCAGATGTGACTGGCCTACCTCACTGTTTGGGGAGAGCCAAACAAAGATCCAGAATGAGAAGAACTTCCCTAAGTCGACAAGAATGCAAGCCTGATTTTATTTTCATCCTTTCAGAAAATGAGTTGTGATTCCTGATGAGGAGGGCCTATCGGGCCCTATAGGGCATCTCTCTGTCTGACCTATAAGGCATCTATCTCTTTTTTTCTTCCATGTTTCTTTATTATTATTATCTTTGTTTTTGCCTCCCACATCAAATTTGTGTGTCATGTTTTTTAGTTTCGGTATATTTTCATTTTGGAAATGTCACTATGTAAATCTACTAAATAGAGGATTGTTTAGCTAAGTCAATTATTCCTAAATGATGAATTTATTATCCTTCTTACAAACCACATTTAAATGGTGCTCCCAGTGGGACGTTCTTGGATTCAAGGTCAAGATGACCACATGGATCAGTCCTCCGGAAAAGGAACACAAAGAGAAACTCACACTTACTAAGCACCTGCTGTGTGCCAGATAACACATTAAGTGCTTTCACATAGGTTACTTTAGCAAATTTTTTCCATGTGCAACAACTGAATGATCTATATTGTTATACATTTACTCTGTTTACATAGAATAAATATCATTTTTACTGTTAAGAATTGTTAGCTGTACCAGAGTTTCCAGAAATGCACGGAATGACATGACTGCCTTTGAATCCACTGGAATGCTATTTTTACATAGAATAAATGTCATTGCTGCTACAGGAAGTGAACTAAATTTCATTTCAGTCCCTCTCTGCAGGAATGAGTGTCTCCTACCAGGGCCCCAGATTTACAAGGTGCACATTGACGAGAGCCTCAGACTAACGTCACGCCCTCTGATTTGTGAAGCGAAGTCAGTGCCCTCATTTCCAGCTGCATACGACACTGCCTTCTTCTGGCATAATGGCCATTGAATGTGCTGAAATAAATGTGGGACATATTTCATCTGAAGGGACAAAACTCAGAGCTGCTGTAGTTAACCTCCTGCTCTGACAGTCTATGGAAGATCAAAAACTCAAGAGCAGTGACTGAGGTTGGGAGAAGAGGGACTGGTCCCTGGGAATCGCAGCGTGTGCCCCGCACAGTGCTGGGATCTTTCCCAAAATTATCTCACTTAATGCTCACTTCAACCCTGCAAACAAAGAATCTTCTTTATTTTGTGGATTAGGAAGCTAAGCATTAAGGTTAATTGATCTTCCTAAGACCTTGGGGTTCAGGGCTCCAGGTACCTCTAAAACTCAGCAGGCTCTTTTTAGCAATGGCATAGTGACCGCCACAAACTGCGGAAGTAGGCAGGGTGAGCCACGCAGTTAGCCAGAGACTATGAGGGATGTTTTGTGGATACCTGTGTTGTCTTTGAAATGTGTACCTTAAAAGATTCAGGTTCTGCCTTGTCTGCCTCTTTAGCAAATCCCTTTTGCATCTATCATACATGAATTCTTCTAGAATCTAATGAAATATTTAGCTAGTACTATCTTTGAAGATAAATGATTCCCCACTTTATCAGGCACCAAGTTATGCAGTTCTCACTTTTTTTTTTTTTTGGTCCTGAGTCTACTGTCTGCAATCTATTTAGGATCCAGTGAACTGGTCTTAGGTTCCCCTACCCATTGTCTTTATAATTCCAGAGACCTGTCTTGTTGAATTACTTAAATGTTTGCATTAAACAAAATTTTTAATCATTTGAACATTTATCCACTGTGTTAGGCCGTTTTTGCATTGCTGTAAATACCTGAGGCTGGGTAATTTATGAAGAAAAGAGGTTTAATTGGCTGATGGTTCTGTAGGTTGTACAGAAAGCATGATGACAGCATCTGCGGAGGCCTCAAGAAGCTTTGACTCATGGCAGAAGGCAAAGCGAAAGCAGGCACCTCACATGGCAGAGCAGGAGCAAGACAGTGGGGCTGAGGGGAGGTACCACACACTTTTAAATGACCAGATCTTAAGACAACTCACACACTATTCATGAAGACAGCACCAAACCATGAGGGTTTTACCCCTATGACCCAAACACCTCCAACCAGGCCCCATCTTCAGCACTGGGGATTACAATTCAACATAAGAATTGGTCAGGGACAACTATCTAAATTATATCATGCACAATTAAACTTCAGTTATTGATAGTATTCTAATAGTTGGTGGGGAATTCTAGTAATCGCCAGACCTCCGCCTGCCTGTCTAATTGGCCTCAGAATTATAAAAAAAGTGTTCCTATTTTTCACCCTGCATGATAAAATACAAAGAAAAACAAAATGTGGCATTTTAGTTCAGGGGCTATGGAAATTATTACAGCCTCAGCATCCAGACACCAGATGATATTAGATGACTCAATAAAATGAATCAGGCTTTAGACACATCAAAATTTGAGCAGAAATTGCGAATGTAACCAGCAGTACTGAGAGTATAATTTTTCAGCTTTCCAATTCGCACTGTCATCATCCCTGAGACACAAGCAATTCCTGAAAGTATGAATGCTTACCATATTTTTCAACCAGGTCTCTTTCACAAATGCAGAATATGACTGTCACTGGTGGTACGTCCATACACAAGCTTCTCTGCATTAGCACACAAATATCCTTTCAAATTTAGAGAGTTGCCATATGCTTGGATCAAAATGTGCTATTCACGATCACTTTGGATTATTAACATGAAAGGGAGCTATTAGTTCTGCAGCCTGCCTGGGTTCTTGGAGCATGGGGAGGACTGTACCCAGATCTGTGGCTGCACTTTCTTTTTTTTGGAGAGCATGTGATTCAATTTCCAAGGTGACTAGTGGCCCTGGTATAAAGCGATAGACTTAGTTTCATGCAGGTCATTGATCGTGTCTACAGTCATGAGAGAAAGTGTCTGTCTGTCTGTCTTTTATCCCTGAGTTTGAACTTCAGCCCCTGGGGCTGCCCATGGACCCTACGTAGGTCAGTTTTCCAAACCCCAACAACAGGAGCCAGAAAGCCAAAATATGCAAGATGGCGACCCCAGCAGAAGCTGTAGCTTTCTCCTCTCACACCAGTGCTTTCCAACACCAAGATCCTTGCTCTTAAGTAGTGGGGGGAATAGGAGAGGAACAGAGACTTCGGTTTAAAACATGAACATGCTACCATGAATTTTAAGACATGATGACAGGAGGATTTGTAATGAAAAGTGATCTGTTGTGTGTCACTTTAATCATGTAGACATGCACTTTTTAACTCCTAAATGAGGACTCTCTTGGGAGAACAGGAGAATTGAAAGGTCTAAGGGAGACATTTCAACAGCTAAAAGTAGAGGGAAATCTTTCAACGTGTAAGTCAAGAGAGAAAACCCAATAACCTCAAAAAGAAAGACTGAGAGATTTTTTTTTAAAGAAAAATTGTGAAAATGCAAGACCCAACACTTCCTTAAATAAGAAGCATAAACAAATTAATATCAAATTAAAAGGATAATAAAACACTACTTTATTTCGTTACAAAACGCTTTTAAATGCATGCATTGTCCTATTTTGCCATGGATTCATGGAATCACAAAAAATACTGACAGGGGTGTAAACTGGATCAACTTCCTGGGGCGGAAATTTGCTGATATATCAAAATATCGAAAATGGTAACACATTTGGACCAGAAAACAGATGGTTAGAAATTTATCCTAAGAAATTGACCAGCTATGTAGCCAGAGTGTTCATTGCTGTTCTGTAGAGCATTGTTTATAGTGTGCCTTCTGTCAATATGGATCAGTTGGATCTACACTGGAAACAACTCAAAGCTGAACAACAGGAGCTGGGCCGACCAAGTTATAATACAGTGTTCAGAAGAAGACGCTGTGCTACTAAAACCTTCTTGTAGATAAGCATTTACTAATACGAAATATATTAAGTACAAAGATACTGTGAACAATTTATACATGATGAATCCAATTATGTAAAAATCAGTGCACACAAAAATATTAATTTTGATATTTGTATGCTGGGGGTATTATGGGAATTTGTGCTTTCCTGTTATTCTCCCAAATTTTCTAACATATTCAGAAAAGAGTTTTTTGGTTTGATTGTGGTTTGTGTGCCTGTCGGGAGCAGGGGCAGGTGCTAAGTCGTCTAACTGAGACCTGAGGAGGGTTGCTGAGCCTGACTTAGCAGTGAAGGAGGAGATTTAGAGGCCAGTTTCCCTGAATATGAAAGAAGGAGTAATTGGTGCTTTCAACAGATGCCCTCCCTGTGAGTCTGAGTGGGAAAAAAATAGCTTCCAAACCAAGTGCTTCTAAGGTCTTTTTCTAACCCCCTTTTCGAAACCTTCTCATTTCATCCGGGCCTGAAAGCCAGGGTCAAAGCAGTTCCACTTAATCTGTAAAAACTGAAATTCACGTGGAATCTGCCACTTGCCCAAGCAGAATTGTGTTTGAGAGCAGTTATTTTTAAGTGTTTTAACTTTTTTTTCTGCTCACCGAGTAAGGGTGACACCGTGACCCAGGGAGGCAGCAGCCCTCTGAAGGCAGCAGATTGTGGTGGGTGGCATGGCTGATGGGCTATCCACACAGCCACAGCACAGGGGGCATCAGAGCCCACCACAGAGGACCCTGAACAGACGTGCCCATAAAATCCATTCACGGTTTCTGGTGTGATGGGACTGCATACAAACCTGGTCTTAAAAGCCTTTTTTTAAAAAAATTTCGATTTATTATGTTATCAAGAAGTAAATAATCCCTACTTAGCCTTAAAGCTTTAGTGTACTCTGTGTAGATTGGACATGTCTGTTTTAAGCCAGGAGGGCTGGCCATTGAGCAGATACAGGCACCAGGAAAGCTGTGGGCAGGCAGGATGTTGTCCTGTTAGAGAAACTATTTATGCCACCCTAACACCGGTTCTAAATGCACTGGCAAATTTAATTTTGAAATAAAAATACTTAAAATTTCTGTCTATTCTGTATATTCTAATGAAGTGGACTTTTACAAATATGTTGGTCATATTTTAAGGCACAGCTCTATTTTATACTTTTTTTTTTTTTTTTTTTTTTTTTTTTTTTTTTTTTTTTTTTTTTTTTTTTTTTTTTTTTTTTGGTGAGACAGTTTTGCTGTTGTCACCCAGGCTGGAGTGCAATGGTGCAATCTCGGCTCACTGCAACCTCTGCCTCTGGGCTTCAAGCGATTCTCCTGCCTCAGCCTCCTGAGTGGCTGGGATTGCAGGGATGCACCACCACACCCAGCTCATTTTGTATTTTTAGTGGAAATGAGGTTTCTCCATGTTGGTCAGACTGGTCTGGAACTCCTGACCTCAGGTGATCCACCCACCTCAGCCTCCCAAAGTGCTAAGATTACAGGTGTGGGCCACCATGCCCGGTTATTTTATAGTTTTATAAATTTTGTACATACACAATTGAATCAAAATCACATTTTAATTTGACTTTTCTGTTTAGTTAAAAAATAACAGCAATAACAATTTATATTTCCAAAACGAGGAACTTTACAAACTTGAGGGACCTCTGACCATGGATCAAATGTTATGTAGCACCTTCATTTTATTCATATCAAGAGTGATTACCAACCATTGAGAAAGTTTTTTCATAATTTTTCTTCTAGAAAATCCAGCCTAAGTCCAAAAACTTTAATTAAAAACAGCCTGTCTACATTGTGAGTAGAAAATAATGCATGCTTCTGAAATAACAGGATTCATTTACACTTTCTTTACTTTTTTGGAGTAGAACACATCGAGAACAACATTTGCTAATTTGTAAGATCAAGATATCTTTATTTGCAGAATGAATGATGAAATATCAAGGACTTAAAAATTGTGAAAAAAAGAGTTTTAAAAGTACCTATGAAAATATACTAATTTCTTGTAGAATTTTCTGTTTTGAGAGCAAAGTGCATTTTCATTGATGACAGATGTTTTTCTTTTTTTCTTTTTTAAATTTATTTAATTTACTTTAGGCGCAGACTGTATCTGGCATTTCTCTTTTCTCCTTTTTCCCTCCTGTCTTCTCTCTTTACTTTCTTTGCTTCTCCTGCAACTCTTGAGAAATACTTAAAAAAAAACTCCATGAATTGAAAACTGACATGAAGACTGTCACACAATTGGGAAATCTCTGGAAGGAGAGACTCAAGACTCAAGAATATTAGCAATGGGTACCCTTGGCTAGGCAGATGAGGGGTGATTTTTTTTTCCCTTTATTATTATGTTTATCTCTATTTTTAATTTTTCTTCAAGGAACATTTAAAAGCTGAATAATTAAAACAGCAAGCAAATAAGAAAGTCTTTTTAATCAGCCATAGTGTCAAGCTTATTGATAACAGTCTTAGTTATGAGTGAAGGGATTGGAATGTAATTAGCCTGCTCCATGAGAAGATTATCTATAATTGTGAGATGCCGCTAAAGCCCCTTTGCTGACCCTCTAATCATGAGACTCAGAAGTTGTTCTCGAGCAGTTATTCTGAAACTTTTTTTTCTCCAGGACAACATACTTGAAGGATACAAGACCTCTGGAGTCACTGAGCAGGGAGGAAGGTGTAAAAGCTTGTTGCACCCATCATTTCCAGGAAGAATGATATTTACAATATTTAATAACCTGTTCATAGCAGACATCAGGCCATTAGAGGGTTTGTCTATTATGGATTCAGCCTTATTGGTAGGTGCCTGCAATGTCTCTCTCAGGGCGTGAACCCTAGGGAATGAGCAGAACGACTCTGAGAAGGCTACACCTTTGCCCAGCACATCTCTAGCCACCTAAAATTGGGTGGACCCATTTATTTTCTCATTGACTAGTTTCATTGGTTCCCAAGGCACCATTATTCATGCCTCCAAAGAATATTTATTGATTACCTTCTACATGTACTCTCTAGTGTGGGATATAAAGAAGCAGCACCGGCCGGGCACAGCGGCTCATGCCTGTAATCCCAGCACTTTGGGAAGTCAAGAGATGGAGAACATCCTGGCCAACATGGTGAAACCCTGTCTCTACTAGAAATATATAAATTAGCTGGGCGTGGTGGCGCACACCTGTAGTCCTAGCTACTTGGGAAGTTGAGGCAGGAGAATCACTTGAACCTGGGAGGCAGAGGTTGCGGTAAGCTGAGATTGCTCCAGTGCACTCCAGCCTGGCAACGGAGCAAGACTCCGTCACCAAAAACAAAGAAAGAAGTAGCACCATATCCTCCCCACTGCAGCTGAGTCTCAGTGGGGAGACTGACTTGCACAGGCGTCATTAGGCAAATGACGTTTAGAGCCCATCCCAGTCTTGCTGCAGCTGCACCCCGGATGCCCGGGTCTGAGATGCCTCTTAGTGATTGCTATGGGCACTCCTTAAAGAATGTATGAAGCCTCTCTTCCCAGTACATGACACTTTCCCTGGCTTTCAAATCCATTTTCTCATTTAAGAAAGTTGCCTTAATTATTAATAGGTTCAACCATGAGTAGGGAAAAAAGGCCATCTTGAAAGATATATCTTCCGACTATTGCAAGGCACTTTTAGGAATATAAAATATTTATAAAACGGCTCAATTTTAGTAATAGTGACTTACATAGTAGCAAACTCGGGTCTGTGTGTTTCTCCCTGCATTCTGCCATGTGTCTGTTTTCCTGGAAACACACTCAGCTGAGTGCTTTTCCCTCTGGGCATCCTCTTCACTATCATGCACAGTGATATTGAGGATCCGAGCAGGCTCCACTCACCATGGAAGGGAGAAGCTGCCTGCATGAGCACAGGGCGGTGGAAGCGGGCCTGGGCCAAAACTCCCAGGCAGGATCCAAGTCCCCACCCCTCAGGGGTGTGCCACGCAGGCACCCTCTTCCTCTCTTAGAACGTCTTGTGTAAAGAGTTTCTGTGTCTGCTTCACAGGGTTATCGTGGCTGCTACAAAGTATAATTCAAATGTAAGATGTTATGATTGATACAAAGGCTAATACTGATTTGCCAACCAGAAGATATGAATAAGAATCAAAGTATCCACAAATTAGGAACGAATTAGAAGGCATTTCCCTCCACCTCCCCACAATCTCTGCAGTCTGCTTCTTCCTCCTCATATTCCTGCTCCCCACAGTCTCCTAGACAGACCAGCCCTTGGTATCTCCCATAGCACCGTGATGTCAGAACACAGGTGTGTCCTAAAGCAGCACCCCCATACTTAGACTCTCTCATGGTGTTCTAGTATCTTCACAGCCCTTGCTATGGTCTAAAGTCATCCTGTGCTGTGGTTTGAATGTGTTCCTCAACGTTCATGTGTTGAAAACATAATCCCCCATACAACAGTGTTGGGAGGTGGGACCTTCAGGAGGTGATGGGAGATTGATGCCGTCATCAGTCCTCTTGCCCGTCTGCGTTCCATCACAGGCTGATGCGGCAAGAAGACCCTCACTACATGGCTTCCTCTTGATGTTGGACTTCCCAGCCTCTAGAACTATAAGAAATAAATCTCCATTCTTTACACATTACCCAGTCTCAGTTAGCCTATTATAGCCTTGCAAATGGACTAACACATCCTGTGTTTTTGTTTCCATGCTTCTTTCACATCTGTCCCTAGTAGAACATAAGACCCCTGACAGCTGGGTATTAGCCAGCCATGCCTGTGTGACATGCTCTGCACACAGCAGTTGGAACACATGCCCTTGTTACCCTCCAGTAACCAGCCCACACCTCAGTATGATGCTTCCCTAATTATGGTTACCAGGCTCATCTTGCCTTTCCCTCGCTCAAGAACTCAAAGCAGTTCCCTGTTGCTTATTGTTTCTAAGCTAAAGGCCTCTGCCCAGCTGCCTGGTCTCTCACCAATTTCTGCTCTGGCCATGCCACCTTGGGGGCCACTTAACCTCCCACGCTGCCCCCACAGCATTGCTGCTGCCTTCCAGGGTGCACCTGGCACTGTTCCGTTTCACCATTGTTGGTGTAATAGCTTTCCTTATAATTGTTCTCAAGCCTTGTCTGCCCAACTATGGTGAAAATATCTAAAGTACATAGCCTTTGTGTTTTTTCTTCCCCTCTTGAGACACGTTGCACATTAAACCCCTTAAACACAGTAGGTACTCAGTAAATGCCTGTTGACAGACGGACCTAGACATAGCATTTAGATTTATTTGTTTGTTTGGGGGGAAAAGGTTAACAGGGCTCAGACTGTAAGACCATTTTTTTTTTTGTTCATAGTGCAGCCATGGTTTTGAAGCTACCAGCAGCAAATTGCCACGAACACATAAGGAAAACAGATTTCTATACATTTGGGGGAAAAAAACACTGCTGCTTTCAATGCACCAGCTATATTTCATGCCAGTGGCATGTTGGAAATAAAGAGAAACAGCAGAGGCCCAGAAAATGCCTCTAGTTCCTCTTCATTTCTGAATTCTCTGTCGGCACTGACATCTGGCAATAGAATATTACTCCAATAGCAATTATATGAAAAGAGCATCAGAGTCAAGGTTGCTATTAGCATCAAATGAACTCAGTCTCCTCTGGATTCTGTTTGACCAGGAACTGGAGACATAGTGGCGCTCAGAGGAGCTCTGGGGGGTTCAGGAGAGGAGTAGGTAAGCTGGGCCCCAGCACAGCATGGTAGCTGTGTCACTAAACCAGATACAGTTCCCCAGAAGAGCTTGTTAAATATAGAACACAGGCCCTACCCTAGCGCTTCTGACACAATCTGTCCAGGATGGAGTGTCCTAATTTGAGTTCCTAACAAATTGATAGATGCTGCTGTGGAATCCTTCATTTGAGAGCTAATAGCAGAGCAGTGGGTCCTAGTGGACGGTAGGGAGCTTGTGAGGACTGAGAAGCTCCCCGTCATTCCTCCCAGTGATTGGGGTTCTGTGTCAGCTCCAGAAACACTGGATCCTCTCCGCCACAGCTGGCTGTGTAATGTCATCTGTCGGCTGAGATTTAACTGAGCAACATCCTAACTCAACTGGATGGAAACTGGGGCCTGGGCAACAGTGGTGAACCTTCAGTTTTCACCTCATTTTTAAGAAGGAACCATGTCAGTTTTTCTTTATAACTAGCCAGCCACCCTAATTCTGTAAAAGCAATTTGGAGGATACTTCCTTAAATGAATATAACAATCTCATTAGTAACCCAATCTCTTCTGTTTTTAATGAAAACATATATTCATCTTAAAGAGGGATACGTAGTCACTGAATAAAAATAGCATACAGATAAACAAAAATAAGAGACGTAAGAAATACGCATAATCCCACCACCAAAAAAAGGCCGCTGTGACATTCCAGATATTCAGAGATCATGCAGGTCGTCACTGAAAGATGGGAAGACGATAGGATTGTTTCTGTTGAGTCTCCCAGTCCTGCAGTTCTCTGATTCAAATTGTCTTTTGTCATCTGCTCCATTGGATTCTGTGTTACCCTGGGCAGCCTCCTGAGATGAGTGAATGATGGAGAGCTACTCCACCTCCAAGCTACTCCACCCCAGAGCTACTCCATCTCCAAGAAACCAAAACCGTAAAAAACATCTAATGTGCGCGTTTTCATTATAGGAACCCAGCAATGTGGGCTGCGCAGAGGTGCGGCTGCATGTTTCTTTGGCATGCCACTGCCTTTAGACAAGGAATGTGATTATTTCTGGTTATTAAAGAGTTTTAGGAAACAGGTGGAAGGAAGAATGGCAAGTCCTAAAGATGCCGTACTTGAAAGATGTGCAGGCATTTGGAAGTTTATCGTGGGGATATACCAATCCTGAAAATGCCAATTTCAAGGAAGGAAACACTGATATGTGTCTCTGTAGGGTATGGGGTGGGGAACAAAAGCCAACAGGTATCTCATTGACTTTGTCCTGGGAATAAGAACAAGTGTCTTACCATCTTCATTCTTTCATAATGCATTCACTAATCTCTGTGTGTTCATTTGAGAAACACTTTGTAGGTGTGAAAGTAAATGAGAAAGTTGTTTTTCTCTTTTCTGTGTTTATGGTCTTAAATGGTCATTTAAAAAAAATTTTAAATGGAGCATGTGGACACTCCCTATCTTAGTGTGTGCTGCTATAACAGAATACCACAGATTGGGTCATTTTTAAAGAACAAAAATGTATCACCCGGGCTCTGGAGGCTAAGAAGTCCAAGATCAAGACTTCCGCACACGTGTCTGGTGAGAGCTGTGCTCTGCTTGCATGATGGCACCTATTGCTGTGTCTTCACATGACTGAAGGCAAGAGAGCATAACGCTGAATAAAGCCTCTTTTATGAGTGTCTAAATCCCATTCATGGGGAAGGAGCCTTCATGGCCTAATCGCGTCTTACAGGAGCCACTTCTTAAATAATATTGCATTGGCAACACCTGATTTTTGGATGGGATGCATTCGAACCACAGGCTGTATGGCGAGAGCTGGGGCTCTCTCTCTTCCCCTCTTGTCAGCATCTGGGATTCACTCACCATGGCCGTAGTTGCTTGTCACCTATTGTTACTATTGAATTACAGTGTATTTTGCTCAGATAGAGCCTCTGTGGATCACCGTGTGTATTTGTCCGTTCTTGCGCTACTAATAAAGACATAACTGAGACTGGGTAATTTATAAAGAAGAGGTTTAATGG
Organism: Alouatta palliata; assembly: GCA_004027835.1. Lineage (NCBI taxonomy): Eukaryota > Metazoa > Chordata > Mammalia > Primates > Atelidae > Alouatta > Alouatta palliata. The sequence goes on along the minus strand of PVKV010020038.1, from coordinate 24,637 downwards.
TCTTACAGTTCCACATGGCTGGGGCAGCCTCACAATCATGGAAGAAGGGGAAGGAGGAGCAAAGGCATGTCTTTCATGGAGACAGGCAAGAGTGTGTGCAGGGGAACTGCCCTTTATAAAACCGTCAGATTCATGAGACTTATTCTCTCCCATGAGAACAGCTTGGGAAAATCCCACCCCCATGATTCAGTTACCTTCCACCAGGTCCCTCCTGTGACACATGGGGATTATGGAGCTACAATTCAAGACGAGATTTGGGTGGGGACACAGACAAACCATACTGCTGTGTTAAAAACTTGGTGCACCCTTTTTAGAGCAGGATAAATATGAACAACTGAGCATGAGCCAGAGAGTGATGGACCAGGAGGTCCTACAAGGAACAGTTGAAAAATGTGTGAGTCTAGTCTGAAGAAGAGCTGTGGTGTAATATGAACTATGTTTGGTCTTTGTCCCCAGTTACTGTCACAAAGGTCCTAAAAACACCTGGAATTTTTGGAGTGATAGTAGTACATTTTGTTATTCATAATTGGTCCTTTGGATAACTCTTGTGTTTATGCTAATACATTGACTCAGGTTGCAACCCCTAGAGAGCCTCAAGATTGGCCCAGAAAGGCCAAGTAATTAGAAGATTAGAGGGCTGGAACTTTCAGCCCCACCCACTGACCTCTGGGAAGGGGGTACTAGAGACCACGCTGTCTATAAACTCTTGAACAACAAGATTTGATGAGCTTCTTGGGGGCTGAACATGAGGAGGTACTGCGAGGGCGTGGAAGCTCCAACCCCCCACCTCACCCTGTTCATCTCTTCATCAGCTGTTCATTGGCATCCTTTATAATATCCCTTAGAATAAACCAGTAAATGTATGTGTTTTCCTGAGTTCTGTGAGCTGTTCTAGCAAATTAATCTTACCCATTGAGGGAATTGTGGGAACCTTGGTTTGTAGCCCATCAGTCAGAGGTACAGGTGGCCCCAACTTGTGATTGACATCTCCAGTGGGGACAGTCTTGTGGGGCTGAGCCCTCAATCTGTGGAATCTGATGCTATTTTCAGGTAGACAGAATCAGAATCGAGTTGAATTATATAGGATACCCAGTTGGTGTCCACTGGAGAACTGCTTGGTATATGTGGCAAGTCCTCCCCCCACCCACCGCCACCACCATCTGGTCGTAGAAGTGTTCTGTGTTGAGTGTCTAAGAGCAAGGACAAAAATAGTTTGTTTTTGTTTTTGTTTTCCTTATTCAAGAGATATTTGTGATATATATATTTGTTTATTTAGATATTTGAGTTCTATCAAGAGATAAAGAGAGTAGAGTTCATCTGTGTTGTTTCTTACAGAAGAACATAGATCTATGTGGAAGTAAATTTAATAAGTAACAGATTTATACTCAAAATAAGAACAAATTTTAGAATTAGTGCTATTGTAAAATGGAATGAGACTCCTAGAGAAATCATAAGCTCCCGGGTAATGGAAGGTTTTTTGAGAGTCTGAATGTACCAGTGTCACAGGTATCATCATAAAATGGATTCTAACACTGGATGAAAAGGTGTCAAAGATGTTCTTTGAGGAGTATTAAGACTTAAGATACGGAATGTAACCTTATGTGTTCCAGAATCAGTATAGCAACATCCCAACCAAGCTTCCCACCCACATTCATCCAGTTGACCCTACTGTTTCTACTAAAATAACCTGACTTTCAGCCCTTTTAAGTATCAGTAGTGACCCCATTACCACTTGTCAGGTGAAATTCATTTACCTGAGTCCCACATCTGAAATACTCTCTGAAGTGATTTCCCACTTTCAATATCTGGTGTCTGTTACCATAATGCTGAGTTGTTCCTTCCCCTCAGGGATTAGTCAGGGTTTCTAGAGGGACAAAACTAATAGATGTATATATGAAAGGGAGTTTATTAAGGAGAATTGATTCACATGATCACAAGGTAAAGTCCCACAATAAGCCTTGTGGAAGCTGAGGGGCAAGAAAGGCAGTGGTGGATCAGGCCAAGTCTCCAAACCTCAAAAGTAGGGAAGCCGACAGTGCAGCCTTCAGTCTGTGGCCGAAGGCCCGAGAGGCCCTAGCAAAGCACTGGTGTAGGTCTAAGAGTCCAAAAGCTCAAGAACTAGGAGCCTGATGTTCGAGGGCAGGAAGCATCTAGCCTGGGAGAAAGATGAAAGATGACAGCTGGGAGACTCAGCCAGTCTTCTGCCTGCTTTATTCTGGCTGCACTGGCAGCTGATTAGATGGTGCCCACCCAGACTGAGCGTGGATCTGCCTCTCCCAGCCACTGACTCAAATGTTCATCTCCTTTGGCAGCACCCTCACGACACACCCAGGAACGATTCTTTGGATCCTTCAATGCAATCAAATTGACACTCAATATTAACCATCACTCCTCCCAACTTCATTCTTCTAAATTTCTCCTTTCTGCCAATCTAAACATATTATTATTCGAATTTAGACAAATCTTTTATTCTGGAGCAGTTAAACCTCTTTTCCACATATGATGACTGCTCTTCTGACACATTCTGTATACACACAGTCATAGTCGTGCACTGCCTACGTGTACCTTTGTATATGTACTAATTCCTGTATAATATATATGTGCATCGGTGTGTGTTATTTTTTACTATACTCACAATGCTTCCTCCATGTGCATTACTATCATGTTGCTTTCTAATTGTTACATGTGTGTACTTCCCTTTCTTCAAATCTAACAGTAAAACTATCATAGGCAGGAACCACATCTCTAATTTCTTTTGTCCTTGGAATGCTTTTCATGTCTTTCAACTCAAACAATGGTACATAATAAAAATCATCAGATGATTTGACTCCCCTCGTGCCTTTTTTTAAAGGTGTCTGGAAAAGATAGATTTTTAGATTTCTTATCTAGTTTGTCTTTCAGATCAACAGAAATAAGAAATATCCTTTCTCCATGTCTGCAACCAGATGGAAGAAAGGAAGGAAGTAGGGAGAGAGGACAGGAGGGTGGGAGTGGGGGAGGAAGGAGGGAGGAAGGGAGGGAGGGAGGAAGGAAGGAAGGAGGGAGGGAGGAAGGAAGGAAGGAAAGAAGGGAGGGAGGAAAGAAGGGAGGGAGGAAGGAAGGAAAGAAGGAGGGAGGAAGGAAGGAGGGAGGGAGGAAGGAAGGAGGGAGGGAGGGAGGGAGGAAGGAAGATTTGAGAAGCAAGAAAATGTC
>PVKV010020038.1:0-21345 GCA_004027835.1 Alouatta palliata | reverse complement strand
ATATAGCTGTTGTTTTAAGGATGACGTAAGATTATCTAGGTTTTTTTGTTTTGTTTTGTTTTTTTATGAAGGAATTGAACAATTGGCAAAGCTTCACAGGGAATTATTCCCTTTATTTCCTGTAGTTTAAAAAAAAAAAAACTGGAATTATCCCAATGCTTGTCATCTTTGGTTGTCAAATATATGCAAACACCAATATTCTGAGCTGAGAGGCACTTCCTCATGGAAGCCACTTAATCAGAAGTTCACCCAGAAAGCTAATTGAAATCTCCGTGAGGTATTGGCTGCTTAGAAAGAATGATGATTTTGTTTAGAAGGAATAATTTTTCTAATATATTTGCCTTTCTACAAAAATATTTATATTGTGCTATATTACAAAGAGATTTAACGTATCTTGGTAATTTGTATGTTTTGGGGTAATTTTTATTCATCCTTCTACTTTATCTTAGATGTTTTACATGTAGAATTCTTACGTAAGGCTTAAGGCTTAACACATGGAAACTCTGAGATTATTTTAGAGGATGATTTGAGATTTAATGGAGATAGGAAATGACGTATAATAAATTAAGGGAAATAACAGGTGAAGTGTTTGACTTCTCAAGTTAAGGATTTTAATAGTCTCTGCTCTTTATTCAGATTATTGAGTCTCATGATCTACTATTAACCAAACTAAATATATACCCAGTTGGCCCACAATTATTCTTTCAAAATGGAGCATTTGTATGCTTAGAACGTACTCCGAGAGCTTAATTTAGTATCAAAATTTCCACATGGATTATTTGTTCAGACTTTGGTACTTTACAAACTACCTGTTCTGAGAGAAAAGCAAGAGACATTTCTACTTTTTCTCTGAAAAAAAGAGCTTCCATGTGCAATCATTTAAAATTAATTGAGTCTGATAAATTCATGTTAGAGGAGAAATGAAAATATATGCCAACTAACAAGTTGGATGCCAGTTATTTTCATTTAAAATAATTAAAATTGTATTTTCAGTTTAACTGAGAAACTTTAAATTATTCTCAAAAAGCAGCATATGTACATTGCAGTTATAGCAGACATCACCTTTCCCAAGAGTATTTGGATTACTATTTTATTTTTAAAATATGTTAACCCTTGCAGTATTTTATAAATGCCTCTTTAGATCTTCCTCAACCTTTAAAACTAAGATGTCCAATAATTTACCCACTAGTCATCTTTAATTCTTTAAAGTTAAGTAAAAATTAATTAAAATTAAATACATTTTACAATTCACACTTCAAGTGCTCAGTTGTCATAGGCGACTAGCTACTGTCATGCTGTACAGCACAGATGTGTAACCTTTCCCTCACTAAAAGTGCTTTTGGAAAGTTTTGCTTAGAGCATTTACTTTCTCGAGGACAGAGACTGGGTTTTCTTCACCTGGAATTTCCAGCTTCCCTGGTTGCTTTGGACAGCACTGTCTATAACCATGGGGGCTCTAGAAAGCAACTCTACCATTTACAGGCAACCTGGGGCACGTCACTGCCTTGTTCTAGGCTTAATTTTCTCTTTTGTAATAAAATTTGCCTCACAAAGTTGCTCTAATGATTAAATGAGATAATCCAGGGCATAAAATCCAGAAAATAATAAGGGTTCCTTATACACTCACTGTTACTGTTACTTGTCTAATTATTTTGAAAACATAATAAGTGCCTGTTGAAAGAGTGGTTAAGTGAATGACTTTCCTGTTGCAATGTCACTAAGTCCAGAAATACCCCTTCCCCCATGCACAGAATCCTCCCATTTTCTATCATGTTTCTCCTTTTCTTTCAAAATCAGTCAAATCTACAGAACATTAAAGAAAATAAAAAGGTAACTGGGGCAGTGGTAAAACGAAAAGAGAACGAGTTGTAGTGTTTACACTATTTTGGATGTTTTAATTCAGGTTAGAGTTTTGCAATTCCATAAAAGAAAATTATTACACTAGAGCAGACAGTATAAAATAAATGTCCCCTAAGTTCTGCCATCAGTCATTTTTAAGGATTTTTTTTTTTTTTAATTCACAAGCTTCTAAAAACATAGCTTTTTGATGCCATATGCACAATGTCTTTTCACTAAACATAGTATTCACTAATTCTATCATTAGAATTTTTATATTATCGAGAAGAAACGTATTCTTCTCAGTAGAATCAGACACTTTAAATTCCAGATGCTAGGTATAATTCTGGACACTAAAAATATTATATCACTAAATGAGGGCAACATATTCCAAAAGTGAAATGTGTTTTGAGATAATCATTTTCTTGTTTTTGAATATTTAGGTTATTTTTAGACTTTCAGAGAAGGGCGTTATTAAGGATAATTTCTAATCTATAAATGCAAGAGCCAGTAACCAACAGAGTCCTTTCTGATTCATTGTACTTTTGAAGCCCGAGGAAGTTTCCTTGCCTGGGTAAAACAAAGCAGCAGGCAGTGATGAGGGTGTGGGATGAGGACTGGTCCACTGCTATATTGCACAGGAATTAGAGCACTGAATCTGAAAGTCTGATTTTGAAAGAGAGTAAAAAAAATAAATTTGTTAAAATCTAAAACTGCCTGTGAATATATAGTGGAAGCATATCCCAAATAAAACATCTCTACCCCACTAATATTTCAATGATACTACCAGGAATTTTTATGCTAATTACATTACTGTTATTCAAAGTGAAACATTTAAAACACCTGTTTAGTGCGTTTGTTGTGTTGAAAAGGTAAAAATAACACTTTGATGTAGAGTGTTTACGAGCCATCCACATGTGTGAGTGTCCATATGGTATTATAAATTTTAGAAAGCATTTCTTTCCTATTGGACAAAGAGATTCTTCATTAACTCCCAAGGGACCGCTCGTTTAATGACTATTATTCTTTTACCTTATCCTACTGGCGTTTCCTTGATGCACAATTATGATATGCTCTATTGATTATAGCAGCAACGACCCACTCAGAATTAATCTCTGTCTTTCTCTTAGGACTTCACAGATTCATTAAATGTAACCAACTTTCCATTTTATTGCTAACATTAAAATATGTAAATAACACAAGTAACCACATTTCCAAGGATTATTTTTAACTAGGTGGTATAATATCCCATTGGAAATTAACTATAATGTTGAAGTCAGTATTTTTTAAACTCAACTGTCATTGTTTCATAGCTGCCAAACATATGTGTAAAACCGACCAGGAGACCTGAAAACCTGAAAGGTTTATGAGAATCATGTGACTACCAGAATTTGGACCGTGAAAAATTCTATAAGGTTTTTCGATATTCCTTTTTCTTAAAATACAGTTTTCTTGCCTTTCCTAATTATTGTTAAATAACATCAAAAATTTCTCTTTCTGGCTGTTTTAATATTTCTTTAATGTTTAAGAACAGAATAAATGAGTCAGGCTGGGTGCGGTGGCCCACACCTGTAATCTCAGCACTTTGGGAGGCCAAGGCAGGCACATCACCTGAGATTAGGAGTTCAAGACCAGCCTGGCCAACATGGCAAAATCCTGTCTCTACTAAAAAGACAAAAGTTAGCTGTGTGTGGTGGCACATGCCTATAATCCTAGCTCCTCAGTAGGCTGAGGCAGGAGACTCGCTTGAACCCAGGAGGCAGAGGCAGTGAGCTGAGATCACACTGCACTCCAGCCTGGGTGACAGAGAGAGACTCTGTCCAAAAAAAAAAAAAAAAAAAAATGAGTCACCTGGAATACTGCAAGCACAGGTTCAGATGCTCCTTTTCTCTCCTTATCTTTCATGTATGGATTCCTTCCTAGGTGCCAGTCATGTCCTAGAACAGATGACTGAGACACCCTTGCTGCTGTCCAAAAGCAGATGACAGTGAAACAAAGTCTGACAGCATGTGTGAGACACATTTTGAGAGAAGTGAACCCAGGGTGTTATGGGAGCACCTTGTGGGCTTCCCTCCAGAAGGTGACTCCTGAGCTGGGTCCTGAAAAACGGATGGGATCTTGCATAGGCGAAGGTATGCTGGTAAGAGAGGACACGGAGGTGTGAATTGGTCCATTGGCTGAAGTCCAGAGAATGAGGCCGTGGTGGGGCAGAGATGCAGTGGTAGAAGGATCAGGCCACGTGAGCAGGCTTTGGGTAGCAGCCAGGTGAATTTAGATCCTGTCCTTTGGACCCTGAGAAGGCTTCAGAGTATGTTGAGCGGAGGCTTCCTGTGCAGATGAGGTGGCAAGACAGGAAGAATAGCGAGGGGATTGGGCCTGAGGGAGGCAGTGGCAGAGCTGAGGCACCTTCTTCCCACTAGAATATCCCCACCCATGTAAGAGCCAAGTTCTGGGCCAGGTACTGGATTAGAATTCAGAACTCAGAAATGGAAGACTGGCAAAGGCTTGGGGTTCCTCACTGAAACATCTCAATTGAGGAGGTTCATCTGACATCAGTGCTGTATGGCAGAGACTGACTATAGCTGATACTGTCCCACAGCAGGGCAGATCCGTGGGGCTTCTTTAGATGATGTACCCCAGTGACCCCTGAAAGCCATGACAACATCCAATGAATGATGAGTGCATTATGAAAGGATGATTAGAAATGGGTAGAGATTTGTTAGGTAGAATTGAGGACGTGGGGGGTAAAGAGGGCAAGGAAAGTGGGCCACAATGTGTGGAAGAGTGAAGGGCCACTTTATCTGGTATGCAGGGGAGAGAGTGGGGCTACTGGAAGCAAAGCTAGAAGGATTGATTCACTCCGTTCCCGTGACAGCAGGAGGAACATGTGATTAGCGTGGTGCTCAGTGAAGAGCCATTGAAGAGCTCTCAGTGAGTAATGACGCGGTTGGAGCTCTGCATTAGTAATATGAATCTGACAATGGAGTAGAAGCTCAGCAGGTACAATGCCATAGGGGTACCCACCAGTAGAACTGTAGAAATGCGGAGAATGAGAATGGGTGAAGAAGGAAGGTTTATGGCATCTAACCCAGTAATGTGTCTTCCATCTGACGCTTTAGCTTGGTACAGTAGAGTTAGGGAAAAGTGCCTCACTGGGAACTTTACCTCATTCAATGCAGCCAGTAAAGGAAGTACTTTTATTCCTGGTTTACAGATGGAAAACTGAAGAGACAGAGAATTACTATGTATCAAGTACCTACCATTTATTACTAGAAATTTTAAATATTTCTCTCTATTAATCTACATGGTAACTCTTTGAGGCTGACATTAGAATCCCTACACAGATGGCCCCCGATATATGATTATTTGACTTTATGATGTTGCAGAAGTGATACACAATGATTGAAACCATACTTCAAGTGCCAATCCAACCATGTTTTTCACTTTTTATAAAGTGTTCAACAAATTGCGTAAGATGTTTAACACGTTATTATAAAATTGGTTTCATGTTAGATTGTTAGATTGTTTTGCCCATTAAATTGTTTTGCCCTTAAATTCTGAGCACATTTAAGGTAGGCTAGGCTAAGCTATGATGTTTGGTAGGTTAGGTGTATCAAGTGCATTTTTGACTTCTGATTTTTCAACTTACGATGCGATTATCGGGATGTAACCCCATTGTAAGTCAGGGAGCATCTATATAGAGTTGAGGATCTGAGGCTCAGGCTTATCAAACAGTCATGCCCGTAATAATTTGGACAAGGGGATATATGACTCCAAAGCTCACCGTAATCACCAGTGAATTCCATCCTGTGTTGCATGCAAGCATTAAATGCCATTGCCTGTACTCAACCCCGAACCAATTAAATCAGGATATTTTGGATGAAGCCCAGTCATCCACATTATTTTAAAAGTCCCCTGTAGATTCTAAAGCACATGTAGAACTGAGAAACGCGGTGCTGCTGAGGGAACCTGAACAACCCTCTTCATAGCTGAGCAGATGTGAGGTATGATGGAGAAAGAGGAAGCATTGATCATTGTAATGTTTGAGCCCTGGGTGATGGGAAAATTCATTTGGATACAGAGAAAGGGGTACAGTCAGGGGAAGTCAGGCCAGAGGACTGGTTGGAAATGACCAGATGAGGCACCTTTGGGCTTGGCGTGGTGCTGCGCAGGCTCAGCGAGATGATCATGAGGCAGGTCTAACTTGGGTGGGGAACTGGAGGACCTGGGTGTGCAGATTTTCTGCTTATATTTGACAGTTTATAAAGTCCCTGATTTAGATGAGACCTGTGGGACAAGACTGTAAAAATGGCATGAAAGGAATCCCAGAGTAACCAGACTCCATGGGTGAAATAAAGAAGAAAATCCAAGGAAGATAATTTCGGGGATTACGTAAAATCTAAGGTGAGGCTTAAGTAGAGAACACAGGTAAACTGAGTAAAGGTGGCAGCTCGAGTCAGGGTATGAGGGGAAATTAGGTTAGTTAGCTGAGTGAATGGCCAAACCAGTAGTAGGGTATTTTAGTCTTATTCACGGGGAAGAAAGTCCAAACAGCAAACCAGCTGGAGAGGATACAGCCTGAGACTGCCTTCATGCACTCAACAAGTATGTATTGTGAACATTCTGCCTTCTAGATGCTGCAGAGATTCTGCTTTTCATCCCTGAATGAAACAAAGATGCATGTCCTCAGCCAGGTGTGGTGGCTTACACCTGCAATCCCAGCACTTTGGGAGGTCAAGGCAGGCGGATCACTTGAGTCCGGAAGTTCAAGCCTGGGCAACATGGTGAAACCCTGTCTTAACCAAAAACACAAAAAATAGCCAGGTGTGGTGGTGCATACCTGTAATCCCAGCTTCTTGGGAGGCTGAGGTAGCAGAATCACTTGAACCCAGAAGGTGGAGGTTGCAGTGAGCTGAGATAGTGCCACTGCACTGTAGCCTGGGTGACAAAGCAAGACTCTGTCAAAAAAAAAAAAAAAAGATGCATGTCCCCATGTGGTTTACATTCCGCCTGGTGGAAACTGACTAAAAACATGTAAATTATGTAAACAGGACTTTGGTTGTATATGCTAAGAGGGTAGAGGGGAGATAAAGTACGCAGGATTGAAAGAATGGGTTGAAGAGGCGTTACAATGTTAATTTAGCAAGGAGGTCCTTGGAGATTTCCCTGAAAAGTCAACATTAGAACAAAACCTGGCAGAGGTAAGGCAGGAATTGTGTGGCTCTCAGGGAGTCACTCTAATGCTTTGTATGATTTTGGATTTTCTTTGTGTACAGTCTTGTCATTGGGAATCTTTCGTGCTCTGCATCTTTCCCAGCCCCTGGTGGTGTCTGGACTTTTTTACCCATTCTGATGGGCATGTAGTAATACCTGGTCATCACTCTAACTTGTGTTTCACTAATGACTAGTGAAATTGACTGTCTTTCCATGGGCTTATTTGCCATCTGTATATCTCCTTTGGCAAAACATCTGTTTCATCCTTTGTTTGTTTGCTTCTTGTATGTTGGAGAGAAGGTCTTGCTCTGTCCATTGCCCTGGCTGGAGTGATCATGGCTCACTGTAACCTCAAACTCCTAGGCTCAAGAAATCCTCCTGCCTCAGCCTCCCAAGTAGCTAGAATTACAAATGCCACCATGCCTGGCTAACATTTTAGAAATTATTTTTGTAGCAGTAGGTCTCACAAGGTTGTCCAGGCTGGTCTCAAACTCTTGCCCTCAAGGGATCCTCCTACTTTTTATCCATTTTTCAGTTGTTTTGTTTTTATTTTTTTTTTTACTGTTGAATCTTCAGAGTTTCTCATATTTTTCTGTATTTAAGTTCTTTGGTAGGTAAATGATTTGTAAATATTTGCTTCCAGTCTATACTTAGTCTTTAACTTCTTTTAATAGTGACTCTTGTAGATCAAAATTGGTTTATTATGATAAAATACAATTTATCAGATTACTTCTATGGTTCATGCTTTTGGTATCAGGTCTCAGAAATATTTTCCTAACTTTAGGTCATGAAGATTTTTCTCCTGTGTTTTCCTTTATCGGTTTTACATTTTTTACGTTTTACATTTACATCTTCTAATTATTGTTTTATTGTGGTGAAATATACATAGCATAAAATTACCATTTTAACCATTTTAAATGTACAGTTCAGTGTTATTGAGTAAATTCATATTGTTGGCAATCATCACCACCACCCATCTCTAGAACGTTCTCAAGTTTCCCAAACTGATGCCCAGTACATATATTAATAGAATAGTTCATTCCTTTTTATTTATTCCATGAGAGACGTACCACTGTTTGTTATCCATTTACCTGTTAGTGGACATTTGGATCATTCCAGTTTGGGGCTATTAAAAATAAAATTGTTATGACTATTTATGTACAATTTGATGAACATGAGATGTAATTTCTGTTGGGCAAATACTTAGGAGTGGAAGTGCTCGGCCATTTGGATAGCATATATTTTCAAGAAACTGCCAAACTGTTTTCCAAAGTGGTTATACCATTGTACCTTCCCACTAGCAGCAAGTGAAGGTTCCATTTCCTCCACATCATTCTCAACACTCCATATGCTTCATGTTTTAAATTTCGGTTGTTGTAATAGATGTGGTTTTAATTTGCATTCCCTTAATGACTAATGATGTTGAGCCTCTTTCATGTGCTCATTTGCCATCCTTGAATCTTCTTTTGTGAGGCATCCATTCAACACTTTTGCCACTATTTAATTACACTGTTTTATTATTGAGTTTTTAGAGTGATTTCTATGTTCTAGTTACATGTTCTTTATCAGATACATTAAATGTTTTCCCTCAAGGTATAGGTTGCTGTTTCAGTCTCCTAAATATGTCTTTCAAAGAGCAGAGCTTTTCACTTTGATGAAGTCCAGTTTATCAGTTTGTTCTTTTATGGATCGTGCTTTGCTCTTCTGTTTTCTGCTGGATCCTTTATAGTTCAGTGTTTCACCTTTACATCTATTATTCGTTTTGTGCGTATCAGTGTGAATCAAAGTTTATTTGCATAGGAATATCAAATTATTTTAGCATTACTTGTTAAAAATACTGTTTTCTCTTGACTGAAGTGCCTTTGTACTTCCATCAAAAAATGGATTGCCCATATATGTGAGGGTCAATTTATGAACTCTATCCTTTTTTCTTGATCTATTCTTTGTACCAATACCATATTATTTTGATAATTGTACCTTTCTAATAAGTCTTAAAACAGATAGTGTTAGTTGTTCAGATTTGTCCTTTTAAAAAAATAGTTTACATATTCTAAGTCATTTGCACTGCCACATAAATTTTAAAACATTTTATCAATTTCTCCAAATTAGGATTTATTCTAACTACTGTGGTTTCTTAGACAAATTTAGACTCCAGCCGTTGTCCTGAATAAATGCTTGTTTCAGTGGATGAATAATTTACCTTCGTTTGACTTATATAGTATTTTTATGTGTTTGTGTTATTTTCTCCATTGTAAATTTTCAAATTTGTGGATCTACAAGGCCCATTATACTATTACATCCTTCTGTCTACATGTAGCCTGTCTGTATAGTTGTATTCAGTGTGATTTTTTGCGTGTTGTTGGCATTTTAAACATATAGATCTTTAAATGTAATTTGAAACTTAGGATATTGTTGTTTTAATTGATTCACTCCCTTAATCTAATCACAATTTAATTTAATTAGTCTCAGAAGTTTTTGTTGGATTTCAACCCATGTTATATGTTTTTCAAGTAAATATGTTTCTTTACTAAACTGTTAGGTGTGCAGTGATAACCCATTAGTCCAAGACATGAAGAGGAACACTTGGAACCTTTTATAAGGGTAGTTCTTGGGGGTAATGAATCTGTAAATACAGAATTGAGGGAACACCAATAAAAATGAAAAGTAAAAATGTGAAATGGTCTACATGAACATGAACTCTGACATTTAAAAAGTTATTCCACAATTAGAAAATGCCAGGGATTGAATTTCAGTAATTGTCCCTCCTTGTTGTTTAATTAAAGAGCGTTTTCAACTTAAAGGTCATGGTGAATTGAGTTTTTCTAGATGATGGTCGATGACAATGTGTTTGGAACAGATACTGAACTTAGCAATGTCTTAAAAGATTAGGGAGACAGGGAGACATTCTAATTCTGCCTTTCGGTCCTAGGGAGAGAAAAATACTATTTTACATACTGTTGGTTCAGAGGAACAAATTAACCAGTCATCAAGATAAAGAGTGTTGAGACTAGAGAATGAACTTGTTGGACTTTATGAGATGGCAGGTTTACATTTGGAATATTTTATTGTGGGAGCCCAGGTTGTACAGGAGCTGTGAGTAAAGGGGTCTCTCACTGAAGCAACAGCCGGCTAGAGCACAGTTGCTGCACAGAGAAAGATCCCTTCATCTTTGTAGCTTTTCATAGGAAGCACAGAATTCACAGCAAATATTATAATGTGTGCGTTCCGTGATATCATTGTCTTTCCTTCTCTCCCAAAAGTTAAGAGATTACAAAACCAGCTCTTCAAATGCCACTTCACTAGAAGGTGAGTGTCAGGAAACGTATGTCATCCCAGGTGGAGAATTACTCAGTTTCCTTACTTCACATACTATATTACGATCCACTCATCCTTTGCTGCTAAGGAACTAACAAGCTACTTCACACTGAGCCACATAGACAGAAAGTCTGTGTGGTTTAAATGATCCTGAGGCACTGCCAGATCCAGGGAAAACCGAGGACAGGGAAGCTACGTTATGTGCAATGAATACTGGCTCTGTGCTTGTGATCCAAGAAATCACCATTTCAATGAAGGAACGTAGGGCTTACATGTTCTCTTTAGTTTCTGAGTCCAGATGCACAGTTCTACCCACAAAATAGTAGTAAATCGGGAGGTTGGATGCTTAGTACTCAGGCTGACTGAGCATGCAAATACCATTTTTTACAATAAAATCACACAGTAGTAGTGCCTTTGCATGAATAGTATTAATTAGTTAAATTTAACACATATTCATATCTATGGTGCTTCTGAAATAATTTTAACAATAAATAAAACTTTGTAAGAAAGTATAATTAGATACTTGAAATGCACTGATAGGGATAGATATCTAAGTCTAGGTATATCTCTAGATGCACACGCATGCCTGTATGATACTGTGCAAGCTGTTACAGAAATAGAAAGACCAACGTTATTCTCCAGGACCACTAAATATATGTTGTTATCCATAGCCTTGAAACTTGGCAGGAGAGGTTAGGAATATCCTTAGAATTAGGTATGTTCCTCAACTGGACATACGTAATGTTGAAAACCTGAGGGCATAAAGTGAATGGTCTAGTCTACTTTTACTTTTACATTGTAGTGGGGCATTTTTTTTTCTTTTTTTTTTTTTTTTACTTTCAGTTCTGGGATACAGGTGCTGAACGTACCGGTTACATAGGTATACAGGTGCCATGGTGGTTTGCCACACTCCATCAACCCATCATCTGCATTAGGTATTTCTCCAGATGCTGTCCCTCCCCTAGTCCCCCACCCCTGACAGGCTCTGGTGTGTGATGTTCCCCTCCCTGTGTCCCTGTATTCCCATTGTTCAACTCCCTATAGTGGGGCATTTAAGTAAATTACATGGTACTAAACAGAGTTCTTCCCTTTATTTGTTCAGCAGAGTTTACTTCAGCAGAGTTGAGAAACTTTCAAATATCCCACCCACATATTTTAAGTCATAAAAATAGGGTGTCACCCTGAAAGGACATTTATTCAGAATTAAGGCCTTGAAGAATGGGATCTCTTAACTATGGGGAAAAATGTTTTTCCAAACTATATAATGCTTACTGTTTCCAAGCCCTTTTTATCTACTGATTGTCTCTGACTCTCTGCTATTTAATATCTTCTCTTTCATGCTGTAGCCTGGTCTGGGTCTTGTGCCCTGTAGCTCCGTCTCCCTTCTGAGGAGAGATGTATGTAATGCTTCGGAATAATGAGAGACATATGTAATGCTTGGGTGTTCTGTGCAGATATGGGAATGGATGTCCTGTTTTTAACACTTCTTCAGCCTCTGTTCACCACCCATTCCACTATATAATCAGAACATTTATTTCTCGTAATCTGTTTGCTTAAAATTGATTGCGCTATGATTTCAGCTCTCTCTTTTTCTATTTTCTATTTATGGAATTGAAAACTCCTCCTTACCGTTTTCTCTGTCAATGTCCTGTACCCTCATGGTTGACTGTACCATTTCCAGCTTTCTCTTCCACAGCTTTATCCCCCTTAGTCCTCACCCTGTCTCCCATCTTTCCCTCTAGCAGCCACTTCTATGGAAAGATCTCAGACTTGCAGAGAAAGACTTCTGCTCTACAAAAATGTCCCTGCCGTCTCAATTATCTTTAGGTTCCTTTGAAAATGGCCCAGAGTCTTCATATTGTGGAGTTAAGGCTCACAATGCAACACTTTTGAGTGAGGTTATCAGTGAACTTGCCTTCGCTTTGCTGGAATAAATAACTGAGATCAGGCCTTTGCTGAGAGCACATCTGGACTGGGGAAGCATTGAGTGCCCAGTAGGTGGTTACTAGTACACCAAGAAGTGGGCAAAGAGCAACACAAGTGTTAGGAGGGGAAGAATCCCATTTATCCCTGGACTGGACATTATCACATCAAAACTGTTTTCTCTGTCTTTGTTCATCGTTACAGAGGAACCTTTCTCATTCCAGGTGGTTGAAATAAGTTTCCTTGGTTCCAATATGTTCTACCTCCATGGTTCTTCCTTTGAGGATTTCCATTACTTGTGTAACCAGCAGGGGCAGTGCCAATGCTTTTCAGTTCTATTGCCCTTAACCAAGGCATGATGTAACCGATCATTAGGCAGGACCCTGTCCTAGTCCACAGTCCTGGAGCTGGCGGAGATGTCAGAGGCCACCTGGGCTGACCTGGGAACCTCTGAGCACTGACTACACCAGGGACAGACAGACTTCAATATACATTGAAATCGCCTGGGGAGGTTTTTAAGAAATGCCAATGCCTGGGTCCCACCGAGGACAATTAACAGTGTGGTCTGGGCATCCGAGTTTAGTGAATGCCCACCAGGGGATTCTGATACCCCAGTGAGCATCAAGCCACAGTGCAGGACTTCTACGTACTGGGAGACCCCACTTGACAAAGCAGCCAATTCTGTTTTGTATGTAGCACAACTCAGCCGAGAATTCTTCCTTAGTTTGCATTGAAATCTGCAACTCTCATCCTCATATTAGCAAACAGGGAGTCTGTCCCCCGTACGGTGCACCTGAAAGAGTGTGACATTTAACCACTGATTCCAAGAAGATTCACTATTTGAGAATCCAAAAAGAGATTTGGACAGTTAAATAGATGTGCATGCCGTTCTTAGTCAAAACTGAGTATTGAGATGTAGTGGACATGAGGTGACTGTCTGCTATTTCTTATTTACGGAAAGGTGGGAAATTCCATCCTTTTCTACAGTTAAAAATTAAAAAAAAAAATCCACAGTGACTTTTGCCCAAATAAAGAGGGGCAGGGTTATTTCATAGCAATTATAAATTGCACATTGTATGCTTAATTGCTTTAACAAAAAGAAAACCCAAAGGGCATTTATGTTACGTATATTGTACCACAATTTAAAAGGACAAAATTATGTGAACTGCATCTGATTGGTATTTTACTGTTTTTTTTTCCTAGTCAGACTCACTATGCAGTTGGTCCACTATGATGGGTTACATCATAGTCCATAGGCAAAATCTTTTCTTCTTATTATTATTGCTATTAACAATCTCTAATTCAGTGCTGCAAACTATGGATGGAATAAATAATCTGGTAAATGAAGGATATCAAAAGTTCTCTGTAACCTTTGTTGTTTTGTTCTGGTTAAATGCAAAGGGGCTTTCTGTGTGCTGACACAGGTCTGATTCTAAGTACTGTGTTGTAGAGAATGCGTAAGGTAACACCATTCAGAGCTTTTTTTTTTTTTTTTTTCCTTTTTTGTTTCTTTCTTAGGAAGATGTCCTTCACTAAAGTACAAGGACATTTACAGGATTTCTGGGTTTCTCCATCACTGCTTAGTGCCTGTGGCCAATCTATCTGTGATATACGGTAAATATTTTCCCTTGCAGGAAAAGGGCTTAGAGCTATTTCTCTACATTGATTGAGCACATTAAACTAATATTTATCCATTTGAAACTTTGGGAATTGGCTGTACATCCTTTAGCAGCTGTGCACCAATTATGAAAAGTAATTGTATATTTGAATTTCCAAAAATTTACATCTAGGGTAGAAAACCTGTCAATCACAAGTGGTTTAGTGATGATTACATTGGGGAAAATTTGTTCATGATAACGTGGTTGTTAATTTTAAAAGACATGTGACTTTTCCAATCTTAGAGAGAAATGAGAGGGATTCTAATACTTTGTTTCAGGATCATTTTGAACTCCACAGCTAGAGCCTTCATAACTCTTATTGCTGGTCATAATTGTGTGTATTATTTAATAAAGACACATAATTTTGAGTATCTCTTTCCTGAGAAGTGAATATTAAAAAAAGGCCCAAACTTGCCATATGTCATTACTTGATCAGCCTATAGTCAACTATCACCTGGCTGGATGACCAAGTTACATACATTTTCCCCGTGAAGGAAATCTAATAAGTTAAAACACCTACTCTCATATAAAGAATGGAGAAAAAAAAAATACACCATGACTCTTTTTAGATAAATGAAAAGACATAAAGAAAATTATCTTTTGGACAAAGAAATCTATGTTGGTATTGCTCTGTTTGTCATTTAAAATGACATTATAATTGGTTTTCAGAAATATTTAGGGCTAGTTTTTGTTCTGTGTTTTATAAGCTCTTTAAATTATTTTCCTTTTAATAATATAAAAGGAAAATAATATAATATATATATATATATTATTGCACTTTAGGTTCTGGGGTACATGGGTAGATCGTGCAGGATTGTTGCATAGGTACACACATGGCAATGTGATTTGCTGCTTCCATTCCCCCATCACCTGTATCTGGCATTTCTCCCCATGTTATCCCTCCCAAACCTCCATACCCCCCTCTGTCCCTCCCCTATTCCCCCCAACAGACTCTAGTGTTTGATGCTCCCTTCCCTGTGTCCATGTGTTCTCATTGTCAATACCCACCTATGAGTGAGAACATGTGGTGTTTGATTTTCTGTTCTTGTGTCAGTTTGCTGAAAATGATGGTTTGCAGATTCATCCATATCCCTACAAGAGATAAAAACTCATTGTTCTTTATGACTGCATAGTATTCCATGGTGTATATATGCCACATTTTCCTTGTCCAGTCTATCATCGATGGGCGTTTGGGTTGGTTCCAGGTCTTTGCTATTGTAAACAGTGCTGCAGTGAACATACATGTGCATGTGTCTTTATAATAGAATGATTTATAATCCTTGAATATATACTCAGTAATGAGATTGCTGGATCAAATGGAATTTCTATTTCTAGGTCCTTGAGGAATTGCCACACTGTCTTCCACAATGGTTGAACTAATTTACACTTCCACCAACTGTGTAAAAGTGTATCTATTTCTCCCCATCCTCTCCAGCATCTGTTGTCTCCAGATTTTTTCATAATCGCCATTCTAACTGGCAAGAGATGGTGTCTCAATGTGGTTTTGATTTGCATGTCTCTAATGATCAGTGATGATGAGCATTTTTCATATGTTTGTTGGCCTCATATATGTCTTCTTTTGAAAAGTGTCTGTTCATGTCCTTTGCCCACTTTTGAATGGGTTTGTTTTTTTCTTGCAAATCTGTTTTAGTTCTTTGTAGATTCTGGATATCAGCCCTTTGTCAGATGGGTAGACTGTAAAAATTTTTTCCCATTCTGTTGGTTGCTGATTCACTCTAATGACTGTTTCTTTTGCTGTGCAGAAGCTGTGGAGTTTTATTAGGTCCCATTTGTCTATTTTGGCTTTTGTTGCCAGTGCTTTTGGTGTTTTAGTCATGAAGTCCTTGCCTATGCCTATGTCCTGAATGGTTTTGCCTAGGTTTTCTTTTACGGTTTTTATGGTGTTAGGTCTAATGTTTAAGTCTTTAATCCATCTGGAGTTAATTTTAGTGTAAGGTGTCAGGAAGGGGTCTAGTTTCTGCTTTCTGCACATGGCTAGCCAGTTTTCCCAACACCATTTATTAAACAGGGACTCCTTTCCCCATTGCTTGTTTTTGTCAGGTTTGTCAAAGATCAAATGGTTGTAGATGTGCAGCATTGCCTCTGAGGACTCTGTTCTGTTCAATTGGTCTATATCTCTGTTTTGGTACCCGTACCATGCTGTTTTGATTACTGTAGCCTTGTAGTTTAGTTTGAAGTCAGGTAGCGTGATGCCTCCAGCTTTCTTCTTTTTGCTTATGATTGTCTTGGCTCTATGGGCTCTCTTGGTTCTATATGAAGTTTAAGGTGTTTTTTTCCAGTTCTGTGAAGAGAGTCATAGGTAGCTTGATGGGGATAGCATTGAATCTGTTACTTTGTGCAGTATGGCCATTTTCACAATATTGATTCTTCCTATCCATGAGCATCGAATGTTTCTCCATCTGTTTGTGTCCTCTCTTATTTCCTTGAGGAGCGGTTTGTAGTTCTCCTTGAAGAGGTCCTTTTCATCCTTTGTTAGTTGTATTCCTAGGTATTTTATTCTCTTTGTAGCAATTGTGAATGGCAGTTTCTTTAAAAGCTTATAAGAGGAAATTGAGTTTTTACTATGATTTTTTTCCTATGAAATTACTATGGTTAATTTCAAGATGAAAGTTATTCTGGTTATTATTTCCCTTAGAACACGTATTTTCCTCTTAAAATGGCGCTCCCACAACTTGCGCATTCAGAGTAGAGGCACAGTTGGCGTCAGTGTTTGCTATGCAAAACCCACACCAATATTCAAGTTTTACCTGCATCTTTACTTCTGTTTTCCTTTAGAGAGTGTATACTGTTGACATGGAGAGAGAGGCAAAACATAAGCAGCTGGAGAGAGAGAAAAACTGAGCACAAATTCAAGATAGTCCACACATCGGCAAACATTGTGTTCAAAGTGTGTCATGACAGTGTCATCACAGATTCTGTCTTTGCAGTTTGCCTGCTCGTTAAGACTTACTCAGAACTTCAAAATCAGTATTCCAGACCCTTCAAAGTCTTCATGGACATTTGCAGTGCAACAAAGTTTGCCTCACCCAACACTCTTGTTCTCCGCTGAGGATAAAAGAGCCAATGCTCTGCCTTCTTGTTTCAGCTCTCGTGCTGTTAACAAGGATGTCCTTTTTATGGTCTATTTGCTGCTGTGGTTTTGGCGATTTTGCTGTTTAAAATGGCCCCCAAGCATAGTGCTGTCTAGTATTCCTAAGTGCAAGAAGACTGTGATGAGCGTTGTGGAGAAAATACATGTGTTAGAGAAGCCTTCTTCAGCATGAGCAGATAACCTATACAGGCTCCACATAACCTGTATTCAAAAATACAGATCCAGAAAGTCCTATTCTCCATGTTAAGCAGATTCTCCTTCCTAGATATGAGTTAATATTATATATAGGCTTTCAGTCCCAGCTTTTCTCAAACCCTAATTTCAGAAAAAGTCTTGGAAAGCAGAACTTATGGTTAGAGATAGTAAAAGTAGAACTGAACCTGCCATGAAGCTTGGAAAACCCAGGTGAGGGTTACCTGCAAGGGTCTCACTTGGGAAGAAAAGATTGGACCCAGGAGGCTGTTTTTCCAGGCACTGAACTTGAAGTGAGAGGTTATGACAGAAGCCTATAAAAGACCCAACTGGTAGATTGCAGTATGTGGAAGAGGTGGAGGTTCCTAAGGCTGTATGTTAAGGCTCTCTGGAGAAACAGAACCAACAGGAAAGATGGATGGATGGGGGAATAGGTGGGTAGATGGATAGATAAAAATAGGATAGGGTGTGTGGGTGGATGGATGGGTGGAGGGATGGATGGATGGGTAGATGGATAGATAGGATAGAACAGGGTGAGTGGATGGATGGATGGTTGGACAGTGTGTTCAGTCATTTGATAGACAGACTGATAGATAAATAGATAGAAATTTATTATGAAGAATTGGTTTTTGCATTTATGGAAGGTGAAAAGTCCTATAATCTGCCATCTGCAAGCTGGAGTCCTTGCTGCAAGCTGTCACTGCAAGCTGGTGATGTAGTTTGAAGGCCTGAGAGCTGGAGAGCCAATGGTGTGCATTCCAGTCAGAGAGTGAAGGCCTAAGAACCAGGAGTGCTGACGGCAGGAGAGGATGATGTCCCAGCTCAAGCAGTCAAGTGGAGGGAAAATTCAGAGTTGCTCTGCCATTTTGTTCTGTTCAGGCCCTTAGTGATTGGATGATGCCCATCCACTCTGGGAAGGCCATCTGCTTTTCTCCGCCCAACAACTCAAATGCTAATCTCTTCCAGAAACACCCTCACAGATACCCAGAAATAATGTTTAACCAGGTATCTGGGCATCCCATGATTTTGTCAACTGGATATATAAAATTAACCATCACAGAGAGTTAACAGTGAGGCAGGTTAGGTAAAGGATCTAAGTGCATGCCATTCCAACATCTTCCAAATTCATCCTCTTATAAGGACTCTAGGGTGTGCCCATAACGAAGCTCAGCCTGCTGACATTAGAGGAAAGTTCTGATTCAAACTCTGTGTCTGTGGGATTGTAGATCCCTGCATGTCCTTTACATACACACCAAACTCTCACTGACCAGAGGGTGAGGAAGGTGCGCAGCAGTGCCTGCCATTGCGAGGACAGCCCTCACTGCATGGAAAGGCAAAGACAAGACGGTAAAAGGTCTGCTAGAGAGAACGGGGGATGCACACCAAGGGCACAGCGTGGTTTCTCCATGTAATGGACTCATGTTTTAGGGTCCACTTGACAGTGTAATCACTGGTGGCATGGGGAAGTTAGAACATGGACTTTCCACCTTCAGCTACAAAATTTATTTTTCTTAATCATTTAATTCTAAATTAAATTTTAAAATTCCAGCTGGCCACAGTGTCTCATGCCTGTAATCCCAGCACTTTGGGAGGCTGAGGCAGGTGGATCACCTGAGGTCAGGATTTTGAGACCCGTCTGGCCAACATGGTGAAACCCCACCTCTACCGAATAGAAAATTAGCTGGCGGCGTGGAGCTTACCTGTAATCCCAGCTACTCAGAAGGCTGAGGCAGGAGAATCACTTGAACCAGGAAGGCAGAGGTTGCAGTGAGCTGAGCTCGCACCACTGCACTCCATCCAGGGCAAAAAGTAAAACTCTGTCTCAAAAAATATTAATAATAATTTAAAATTTCTTTATAGAATGACTTTCACATTTTAAAAAGCCCTCGTATAAATAATTAAGCTGGGCATGAAAACTCTTTGTGTCTAAAGGGGACATCTAGCATGGAAAGCCCTTGAAATGTGCAGGCCAAGGGCACTCAGGACATGCTGGCATGGGGAGCAAGATGAGTCCACTGTTCCCAGTGAACCAGCAGCGATTTCTTGGCATGGAGAATAATCACTTTTATTTTAAAAGATTTTGACAGTCCCTACAGGGTGCTGAACAGTCTAGAAATTCATAAATTTGACCTTTTCCTTCAGAATTATTATATAACTAAAATGGCTAAGCTAAGGCAAAATTGTGTGTGTTAAGGTTAATCGTTAGAAAATAAAAGTGTTAGCAGTTGAACGAAGCGGCCTATAGAATATCACAGAAACCACTGATTAAAACTGATATGAAAGCAATAACTTTTGGGCCAGCCTTGAGGGAACTGGGATCTGGGTTCACTCTGTGTGTGTGTGTGTGTGTGTGTGTGTGTGTGTGTGTGTGAACAATTTAATTCTCTCTTTGATGCAAACAAACATCAAGGCAAAACTTGAACACACAGTGAATGTACTTTAGGGATTGCCAGGGGAGCATGAATTAAATAGAAGAAATCAGAGAGTGCTATATTAAATCTTTCTTTGACTGAGAAAAGATTATCTTCATAGGCTTTTCACTCAAAGAAATCAAGTTGGAAGGCAGTAAGCTTCCAGTTTCCCTTGGTGATCTCAGCCAGCTCTACACACTAACCTCTGAATGCAATGGCAATCATTTCTTGGAAGCAGAGGTTGAAATTTCTGTGTTTCCTTCCGTGTCCACATCAAGGACAGTGTTGAGCCTTGGGCCACACAAGGGCAGCTGCTGTCTGTCGGCATGTCCTTGCTTCAGAACAAGGTATACCAGACAAGGGAACCCACAGCCCATCTCAGCCCGTGGACCTTAACTGAGTGGTTAACAAGAGCAAAAGGGTGGGCTCGTCATTCACTTCTTTATTGCCTGTTTAACTAACACAAGCGTAAACTCCTCGAGTGTAGGTGTGTCTGTCTAGTTTGCTGTTGTGTTTGCGCTACCTATACTAGTATCTGGCCATCCCCGGCACTCCCATGAAGACTCACTAGAAGAAAAGTCCCGTGAAAACTAAAGCCATCATGTTTTCAGTGGCAGCAAATTTGAAGTACATAAAGGAATGAGATTTATGTTTTAAAAATGCAGTAGTCTTTTTATGTAAAAGTCTTGATAAGCCTAGTGTTTAGGACACATTTTTAATGGAGCCCATTGCTAGGAATGTCCAAGCGTGAGAGCATAGGCTCTTCCACGTGTTTTGGGAGCCCAAAATACACCTTTGGTCCTATTGCATGCTATCCATAGGGAAAGGAGACAGTAACTTTGCTGTCACTTCTTCCAGAACAGCCAAATGGACGACTTTCCCATGACGGTCCTGGAGCTGGGGCTGCAAATGACCTAGCCACTCACAAAGTGCCCACCGATGGTGTTTATTCATTATGTGCAGTTGGTTTGTGTCTCTTTCACGTAAGATCTGGTCTAATTCACAGAAAAGCAACGTAGCTTAAATAAGATGAGTTAGAAGTGACAAGAAGGCTGGTTTGGGAAGAGTGTTGAATTGCAGGGTTGGGAATTAGAGGGGAAAAGTCAAAAGACTGACAAGGGAAGGAAATAAAATTCATTCTGTATGGACTGGAGATAGGGAATAAAAGGAAAACAATGAAACTAAAGAGGTAGTGGGGACCTAAAGAAAGTATGTTAGGAAACAATTCCTTATTACAATTTCACCTTTAACATTCTTCAGATTAAATAAGTAATTAAAGCAGAGTATACTGCAACTGTGTCAAGGTTTCCATTTGAAAGGACAGACATGACAGGATATGACTCTAAAGGTGGGAAAACATGTTTAATATGTTTTTAATAAAGATATATCTTATTTTGTTAATGTTGTTTCTTTAAAAAAGAGGATTGTCCATTCCATTTCTACTACCCAAACATGACTTCTTGATTCAATTCCATTCAGTGGAGCACTTGAAGTGCACAGCAAGGAAGAAGAAGCTGTAAGAAACCTTCTTTGTCTTCCGTGAGTTTGCTTTGTCTTGCAGGAAATCAGGCAGTAACAAACAACTCTAACTCCAAGGTCAGGCGTGGTTCCTGATACTGTAGGGATGTGTGCAGTGTGGGACTGTGGAGCGGGGCCCTGGGGGAAATGGAAAACATTTCCTAAG
>PVKV010020037.1:0-40729 GCA_004027835.1 Alouatta palliata | reverse complement strand
GCAGCGGTTTGTAGTTCTCTTTGAAGAGGTCCTTTACATTCCTTGTTAGTTGTATTCCTAGGTATTTTATTCTCTTTGTAGCAATTGTGAATGGCAGTTGGTTCTTGATTTGGCTCTCTTTAAGTCTGTTATTGGTGTATAGGAATGCTTGTGATTTTTGCACATTGATTTTGTATCCTGAGACTTTGCTGAAGTTGCTTATCAGTTTCAGGAGATTCTGGGCTGAGACGATGGGGTCTTCTAGATATACAATCATGTTGTCTGCAAATAGAGACAATTTGACTTCCTCCTTTCCTATTTGAATACCCTTTATTTCTTTTTCTTGCCTGATTGCTCTGGCTAGAACTTCCAGTACTATATTGAATAGGAGTGGTGAGAGAGGACATCCTTGTCTAGTGCCAGATTTCAAAGGAAATGCTTCTAGTTTTTGCTCATTCAGTATGATATTGGCTGTTGGTTTGTCGTAAATAGCTTTTATCATTTTGAGATACGTTCCGTCAATACCTAGTATATTGAGGGTTTTTAGCATAAAGGGCTGTTGAATTTTGTCAAAGGCCTTCTCTGCATCTATTGAGATTATCATGTGGTTTTTGTCTTTGGCTCTGTTTATGTGGTGGATTATGTTTATAGATTTGCGTATGTTGAACCAAATGAATAAAATATTATAGGGGCACAAAGGACAGAATACTTCTACATTTTTAAGATTTGATCTAGAAATACATTTTTTTTGTATTCTGTCATTTTGTCTTTTGAAAATTTAGGCATTGAGGGCTTGGCACAGGGGCTCACACCTGTAATCCCAGCACTTTGGGAGGGCAAAGTGGGCAGATCACTTGAGGTTGGGAGTTCGAGCCCAGTCTGGTCAGCATGGTGAAACCCCATCTCTACTAAAAATACAAAAATTAGCTGGGTGTGGTGGTGCGTGCCCATAATTCCAACTACTCAGGAGGCTGAGGCACGAGAATCACTTGGACCCAGGAAGGCGGAGGTTGCAGTGAGTCAAGACCACGCTACTGCATTCCAGCCTGGATGACAGATTTAGACTCTCTCTTGGAAAAGAAAGGAAAGGAGGAAGGAAGGAAGGAAGGAAGGAAGGAAGGAAGGAAGGAAGGAAGGAAGGAAGGAGGGAGGGAGGGAGGGAAAGAAAGAAAATTTAGGCATTGAGGAAAGGAATACGTGGTACTGTCTTTGAGTAAAATGCAAATATAGATGAAGACAAGTGTTACCAATGACAAATTGCCCAAGGTAGGAGGGGGTGCTGCTTTGAAAATTTTTCTCTTTGAGCACTGGAACCTTAACTTTCCTGTTTATCTTAGCTAGACCCAGTGCATATATACCTGCGTATCAATGATCAATGCCAACATTATAATTCTTTAATATGATGTTTTAAGAAAATATTTCTCCTAGTGGCCAAGAAACTTGGTTAAGTCCTAGTTCTAGCAATGATCTCATCTCTCTAATATGGAGATAATAATACTTTTAAGTGATGCCATGAGAACACTTAAAAGTATTATTAGCTCCATGAAAACAAAGTATATTAATTAAGAAAACATTCAATAAATGGCATAAAGTAAACAGACTTGGTTATAATTCAACACACATCAATATAACACACATCCCCTATTCCTCTTTCTAACCCCAACAGAAGCAGCATAGGGAGGGAGAAGAGTTCCCCTAGGACCTGACCAGGAAACATTTTTGAGTTTTGAAAATTTAGGCATTTGTATTTTCAAAATACAAAATTCTGCCATTTTGTGCAAAATGCAAATACAGACAAAGATAAGTAGAAAAGAAATATGTGTTCCCTTCTGCAAACGTCACAGGCAAAGTCTTGATGGTTGCTAAAGATAAAGAGGAGATGAAAGAGTTAAACCAGCCTGAAATGAACTGGCCTGAAATGAACTTCATTTTCTTTGTTTGTTTGTTTTTTGTTTTTTACTCAAAAGTTACTTGGAAGTCGTGGGACCTATCGTATGTATTGTTAAAAGATGGAAAGAAGAAATTCAGTATTCTTAATTTTATAAACTTAAAGGTACTGTTGATTTCAAGATGCATCCTGACTTCAGCAATACTAAAATGTTATTTTTAATGTGCATCTTAGAATCAATGAAATACAGAAGCAAGCATAGCTGACCAGTGGCAAGATAACATATGATGTTTAATATTTATACCGATTGAATCCAGACTGCTTAATAAGCCAGTAATAAATACAAAGAACTATAAAGCGTAGGTAATGAACTCTGAAACCAGTTTCCAAATCCATCTTAATGAGAAAGTTTTGTAACTTTCCGCAAATGAAGAGAGTATTCCACCCTGGAGTGGCCTTCTGTGGAGTTCATATTTTTCTTGTTCCATGAGGTCTAAGCTGAGATGTGTGTGTTTTACTTCAGGCCCCACATTAAATATTACGAGCCATGTGTAACATTTGTTGATTCCTTTGATGGCTGCGGATTGATGAAACCTCTCTCTGCATCTCTTTCTGCCCTGGCTTTTGGCAACGACTTTCCTGTCTGGACCCTGCCATTTGCATACATAGAGCATGGAGCGAGTATAGCAGAAGGTTTTAAACAGCTTCCAAATTCTATGAGGATATATAATGTTGAAAAATATAACAGTGTAAAATAGAAGTCATAAATCCATCCACGGTCTATTATATATGCTTAATTATAACCTAGTGTGTTTAAACCTTTTATCAAATGCTTGCTTAACTAATTCAGCTTTCACGACAATGCTGACAGTATTATTGCCTTTTTAACATAATAGAAAATAAAAACAAAACATCATGCACATTTTGCTGCATCTCTGCTGTCAATGATGCTTTTCTCACACTCTGTCTACCCAGCTGGTGTTCTGCTCACCTGCAGAATTTGTTTACCTTCGCGTGCAGTTTTTTATCAGTTGTCATACAACTCACATGCTCTTTGTCATCACTGGATGTAAAGCAGTATTTGGTAGTGGTTTCTTCTTTGATAACTCTGATTACTTAAAAATATAATGGTCTGTGTTATTTTTTCACACACATACACACACACAAAAAAAATTCTAGAAGTCCATCTCTGAATCATACAGTGGTTTGAATACACTGAGGAACAGCAACATGACGTCAATAAATAATCAGTGGACAGTGTTATAAATGTTGCAAGGAATGTACTTTCAGATTGAAATTTCTGCATTCATCTTGTAATTCATTCCAGTATAAAAACAAAAGCTTCTTTTAAAAAGCTAACAGTAAATCTCAAAATTCAAAGAACATAGACGTGCTGATGTTCCAAGTTTGTAACAGAGTCACAAAGTAAACAGTGGCAGATTACTTATGGACTGAACTCTACTAATCTAAAGTAAATAAAACTGGCTGGGCGTGGTGGCTTATGCCTGTAATCCTAGCACTCTGTGAGGCTGAGGCGGGTGGATTGCCTGAGCTCAGGGGTTCAAGACCAGCCTGGGCAACATGGCGAAACCCTGTCTCTACTAAAACTACAAAACATTAGCCAGGCGTGGTGACCCATCCCTGTAATCACAACTGCTGGGGAGGCTGAGGCACGAGAATCGCTGGAACCCGGGAGGCGCAGGTTACAGTGAGTCAAGATCAATCGTGTCACTTCACCCTAACCTGGGCAACAGAAGGAGACTCTGTCTCAAAAAAAAAAAAAAACTGAACTAAATAAAACAAGAACCAAACACATGTAAGAATGTATAATTTTGATATAATGTGTTCCTAGAACTTCAGTGCTCTAGGAACCCCAACAGGCACAGGGGCTCATACCTGTAATCCTAGCACTTTGCAACAATCACATTCTTGACATCAAAAAGTCATTATACACTGCTTTAGTCAATGACTAAAAACACATTTAAAAGATTCATTCTCTTTGTCTAAAGTTTTTAGCATATAAATTCTGATTATGCTGGTTTTAGTTTCATACAATCTTGAGTCTGTCTCTGGGTTGACAAAATGTAGTGTAACAAGTAGGTTTTCTTACCCGTTTTATTCTTAAAAGCAGCAGTCAGTTAGGCTGCGTTAGATAGGTTCTTGCAGCTTACTTACAACTTTTTTCATCACTCTAAATCATTTTGAAACTTATTTTCTCCAATTTATCACTAATACCTCATCATGTTGCTTCCTAAATATATCTTAAATTTATGAATTTCTTCCTGCCTACACCATCACTATCTTAGTCCAAGTTACTAACATCTCAAATAAACAACTGAAACCTCTTAACAGTTTTGCCTATATTTACGCTAATATTATTTCTCGCTGGCCAATCCAGTCTCCATCCTTCATCCAAAGAAGTCTTTTCTGAATGGAATCCTATAGTGTGTACCATATCCCGATTTCAACAAATTTAGGATTAAAAGAAAAATGTCTAAGAGGACCTCGAAGGTCTACCTTTCACCGTCTTCTCAGGCTCCTCATCCCAGTCACACAGGTGTTGGCTTAGACCCTCCTTTTTACCATGGTCTTAGGAAGGTAAGAGATTTTTCTGTCCAGGGTATCTCTTTATCTTAAAAACTCTGCCGGTACCACCCATAATCATCTAGCAATATTCTTCCAGTCCTTCAGATATGAGCTCAGCTGTTCTTGTCCCCAAGAAGTCTTTCTTGTACTTCTCTGATTAGACCAAATACCCTACCACAGGCCTCCTAGTATTTTTTTCCCATCTTCTTTATGGCACTTGTCAGATTATTTGGGGGATTATTTGATTAACTTTTGATTAATTTTGTTGCTCTCAGAAAATCATACATTCCATGAAGACTAATACTTTAGCCCATGGTCAGAAGTATGTTACAATTAGTTGTTGAGTTGAATGAATAACCACAACATATTTGCTGTCGCTTTGGGGCTACCTAAGACTCTTAGGGCTTTTTCACAACTCTGACATAGAGAATAGATGTTCTGGGAAGAAAGTTAGAATTAATTTGAGTTGAAGAAAATAAAGGAGTATGATAATTTTTGTGAGGTTACAAAATCTTATCTGCTAACTTGTTCAGTAGAGTGCCTTTATTCTTCCTACTTACAAATTCATTTTCTACCCTGCATACAGGAAGAAACAAAATGTGCATGTAAAACCAAAATTATCTCCCAAAGATACAGTTCGATTTGAATGGAAGATCCTATTTCTCTCTAAGTACTCTTAATGAGGGTTAATGCTATCTGCTGGAAGCATTAGATCCTCAAATTTATAACGACTCAAACGTAGCAGAAGCTTATTTCTTCCTTCACAAAACAGTTCAAAGTGGTGTTCCAAAGTGGGCAGCTGATCTTCTCCACATATTGAATCAATGAACAGTTCTTTTCATTCTGACACTCTGTAATCTCTTGGCTTTTGTGTTGTCTGCATTTAGTGGCAGAAGAAGAATGAATGTGTGCATAAGGCATGCACAGTTCTTAAAGGCCTAGGACTGGACGTGACACACACATGAACTTGCCACCCATTCCATTGGCAATAACTACTCACATTGTCCAGACCCAGATACTAGGGGATGGAGGTGATGGGAAAATATATTCTCCATTTGGACATTCAATGGCCAGTCACAACTCTAAACAGTGGAAGGGGAAGTATAAATATGAGTTTTGGGGGACAGGTAGCATTTCTGCCAAAAATAACTTGAGTTTGAAGAAGAAAATGTTGTCTAAGAGAACTTGATAACAAACAAAAAGGTGCTGAAACATTCTACTATCTGTAGAGTACAGTGGGAATAAAAGGAATAAAAATAAGTAATACCTTATCTATGTTTTCGAAAAGTCCAGTCCAGGGAGGGAAACGACAAAAGCACAATTACCTGTAGCATAGTATCGTATGTGATAGATGTATAAACAAGATGTGTGAGTGCATGTGTAGATATGTTCAAAGTTTTGATAAAATATAAAGCTGTTTGAGTCTTCAGGATTTGCTTAGATCTTCAACATTTCCTCGGTTTTCTCTTGGATGAATGCCAGGCATTGGGTTTTGTTGGTGCCAAAGGAATATTACTCTTAAGATGTTACTTGTTCTATAGATGTACAGCATTTGTGATACCTTATTAGCTTGTACTGTTGAGTTATTTAATATGTAAGGTAGTAATTTTTCATGTTACAAAAAATCCTGTAAACTAAACAATATAACAAAGACATCACAGAAGTGAACTGAAGTGAAAATAGAAAACTATCGTGTGTGCTTGCACAATTCTATAGGACTCACTTAACATTTAAAGTACCGAAAGAGGAGTTTCTGTTTTAATTACCTATGTTTTTCTCAAAAACTACTACTAGCAGTAGTATAGTGCTTACTGTATTTCAGGCGCTGTGCTGAGCATTCACATGAATTTTCTCTCTTAATCACAGTACCAGGATGATGTAGGTACTACTGGCGTCATCATTTTTGCAGATAAGTGAACAGGTCCATATTCATAAAGAAAGTTCCCATAGCTTACTATAAGAGACAGAACTTAAATACAAATCCAAGTTCCAAGTTCAATATGAACCCTAAATATTCTATGTTAAGGAGATTTCACTTACAAATAGACACAAATAGATTAAATTCTGTGTAACTCAAATGGCAATCAAAATGACACAGAATCAAATGACATTCTCAATCAAACATATTTCCTATCTCTAAGAATAAACAGTGTAAATGCATGCAATATAAAAGCAGACATTTTTAGGGGGTTTATATCTAATCTCTTCCATCTAACTTCTAAAAATTACCATTTGGGGCCATCTTCTTTCTCCACATTTTCTATTAAGATTTTATTGATTCCCACCAATTGAAATACCATAGATTTCCAGGGATTCAAATATCCATCCATATTTTCTACCTTAGCCCCAAACTCACTTATATGCCCCTATTTTCTGTGGCCTAAAATGACAAGGCACTTGGGTCTCTCAAGGACAACCACATCGAAACTTGAACTCTTGGTTTCCCCACTTTCCACATCTGCTTTCCTGCCCCAGCTTACTCTCCTACCTTGATAAGGACGCAGCTACTGAGTCAGATACCTTGATATCATCTCGGATCCTTCTTTTTCCTCATTCCCCATGCTCATTTCAAGCATCCAAATGCCCATTCCAGAAGCAAGTTCTCTCGATGCGGTCCTCTAAAATGTTTGTCAATTTCATCTTCTCCTTCCCATGTCTAATACCACCATGTCCAGACAGCACTGCTTCTCTTCTGGAGACTGGTGTTGCCTCCTAACCTGTCTCTCTTTTTCCACTCTTACTCTACTCTAAGCCATTCCCACACGGCAGCAAAAGAGGGTTTCTTAAAATGTAAATAAGTCCATGCGATTTCCTTGCATAAAAGCCATTCAAAGGTTTTATTTGCAGTTTAAATAAAAGTCAAACTCCTTACCAGAGCCCATAAATTCCTGTGAGTTCTAGCCTTTACCTGGTTCTCACAACAGATCCTGTGTGACTTTTCCACATTCGTCTTGATCCCACTACCCATGCTGTTACGTGAATAGTTACCTTTCCCTACTACTTCTCATCACGGGAACCTTCTCAGTCTTACATCACTGCTTCACTCTCACCTTCTCAGCAACACTTTCCTTGATTATCCTTTCTGAAGAGCATCCCCAACTATTGTTCGTTACCTCATTTCAACTTCTTCATTATTTCCTTCATAACATTGTTCAATAATTGTGATATTTTATTTTTCCATTTATTTAATAACCTTTTTTTTATCTTCCCACTTGACTGTAAACTCCATAAGAGCAAGGGCTTTTCTTCTCTTGTCCATCAAATCATTTGAACTAGGAATGGTACCTTTTTTTTTTTTTTAATCAAGTTGCCCAATAAATATGTGTTAGCAAAGACGAGAGTGATGCTATAAATGAATAAGTAGATAAATAAAAGATCTGGATTTATTTTTTGTAAGAAGGATCTCTAACATGAATGATTTTGTTAGAGAAACAGTAGATATTTAACTCCTGGCACTGAGTTTTGAGACCCTTATACAAATAATTTACCTTTTCTTGGCATAATATCCTCAAATGTAAGATAGCAGATATTATTTTACTAAATTAGAAGGTGAATTAAATAACATATCAAGCATCTGGCACAGTGTATTTTTTATTTTATTTTATTTTACTTTAGGTTCTGGGGTACATGTGCAGGTCACACAGGATTGTTGCATAGGTGCATAAATAACCAGGTGATTTGCTGCCTCTGTTCCCCCTTTGACTACATCGAGCATTTCTCCCCATGTTATCCCTCCTCACCTCCCACTGTCCCTCCCCTACCCAACCCCAGCTACCGCAGCGTGTGGTGCTCCTCTCCCTGAGTCTGGATGTTCTCATTGTTCAACACCTGCCTGTGAGTGAGAACATGCAGTGTCTGGTTTTCTGTTCTTGCTAGCACAGTGTTTTACGTGTAGAAGGAGCTCAGGAAATCTTAGCTCTTTGGGGAACATAGGTTGTGATCTTGATTGATGCAAGAAGCAATGGGACCTTATTTCTGTTGTTGGTCTTTCCACATAACTTTTCTCTGACCACTTAACCACTCTTTCTATTTCCCTATTTAAGGAAAATTCTCTACCTCTTCCTACCTAAAAATTTCTCTCTCACATTAGCTTCCTCACCTAATGATTGGACAATCTATCATTGCCTCTACTAGAAAAATTTAATATACTTTCTTTTTGAACTTTAACAGTAGCTAAAAAGGAAAAATTAAAATGCTAACTGAAATGATATCCTAGTCCAATTTCCAAAATATTTCCATCCATAATTTTTAGCTATTTTTGAACATGAGTTTCAAAAAACTACAGGCCCATCTTTTCCAACCCCTTATTATCAATTTGATCACCAGTTACAAGTCCTTGAGAATCACCTGCCTGAGGAAGCCTGCCACTGTGCCTATGGATGGCACCTGTTTTGGATCAATGGGCTTTGTTTTCATATGTAATCAGTTGGCTCAAACTGACTGTTAGGTGTTTGAGACCTTTGTTTCCTTTGAGAGAGACATGGTGGCTTGGGAAAATGGTCAGAAGAAACTGACCTTCCACTTTATGGTCAGCACCCTTGCTAATAATCACACAAGGACTTCATTCTCCAGCCTGAACACATGAAGGGTTACCAGGTAATAATATTCCATTTCATGTAATTTGACATAAACTAGAAAATCAAAGGGACTGCTATTTAATAATAAATAACTGTTCACTAGATGAACCATCAGTTTATCCTAGTTTGGAAACATTTAGATGAATAACACATCTAGGAAGGATACTAAGGGCTATTAAAATTCTAAAATCCATTTCTCATTTGATTCTCATTTCCAGACTAAAGGTGCAAATTAGATGAAACTAGCATTTTTTCCCTAACTTTGAAATAAAGACAGAAATTTTATCATGTTCATAATTAATTTAACCCTAATTGTTAAGAAGTCCACTGACTCGAAGGAAAACAATTCAACACAACTCTCTGCCCTCCAGAATCTCCTCTGTAATTGAAGCTGTGGGTGAAGTGTGTGAGATGAAAGATACGTTCTTTGATAAGACTTGAACAGTAGAAAGAGCCTTGAGAAAATGGTAGCTTTCCATAAAGAAAGGATATAAGTTTGAGGTGGTGGACATGCTAACTACCTTGGTTCATCATTATATAATCACACTGTCCCTTGTAAACAAGTACAATTATTATGTTTCAATTATAAACAAAAAATGGCAGCTTCTATGTCCTATCTCTTGTATACTCGCTCTTAAAGCCTTGAACCTTCATCTAAGAAATCCAGCTATCCTGTGGCTTCCATGCTGCGAGGGAGCCCAAGATAACCATGAAAAGTCATGTGAAGTAGAGGTCAGTAAATTTTTTTTAAAGGGCCAAATGGTAAATATTTAAGGTTTTGCAACATATATGCTTTCTGTAGCAACTTTTTGACCCTGCAATTGCAGAGCTAATAGGATGTTTAAACAAACATGTGTGGCTGTTTTCCAAGAAATCCTTATTTATAGATACAACTTTGAATTTCATATGCTTCACACCTCATGAAGAAGTAGCCTTCTTCTTTAGATTTGGTTAAACATTAAAAAATTTGAAAACTTTTCTGTCTGTGGGCTGCACAGCCACAGGCTGCAGCCTGGGTTTGGCAGAAAACGAGAGAGAAAAACAGATATTCAGCCAGCCCTCAGTCGTTCCAGCCTATGGACATTTTTGTCATCTCAGCTGAGGCCCCAAACATCAGAGCAAGATGAGTCATCTGCACTGGGTACTATCCAAATTCTGAGCCCCAAGAATCATGAGATATAATGATAATAAATTAATTTAAGCCCTAATTTTGGGAGTAGTTTATTGAGCAGCAGTAGATAACTGGAACAATTCTTGAAGTAACCATAACAATGAAAAGCTGCATTTAGTTTACTATAAACTCTGTGACTGTATCGCTAGTATTACCTCTCAGAAATGCCCTTTATAAATATACATGTCATATATAAAATAATTTCAACTAACTGGTTTTCTTGGTGTCATTGATACAAAGCCACTATCAAAATGAGCAAAGAGTTGCTACAAATCACACTGAAAGGAGTAAGTTAAGGTAAAACCAACAGGAGATGAATTTTCTGAGTTTACCATTAGAAATTAGGTAACAAATGAAGCTCTCAGTGTCTCAAATCTAGGTGTAAAGGAATAAAGAGTCATCTGCTCTATAACTGACCTGTTCATTTGTGCCATTCGACTGCAATTCCTCTTTCTTCTGGTAACCTTTGAATACATCCTCCTCTGCCAGTCTCCTTCCCTGTAATTCCAGAGAAGTAGTTTATAGAGCTGGGGCACAGGTATAAGCCCATCAGGATAGAGCATTCTCCTGACCAGAAAAATTGGTTCTGTAATGGACGCATACCCTAATCGTAATCATTATAGTCTAGGCAATTTTAAGTGGCATTTTGGAGAAAGAGATTCTCACTCCTGTTTTGTTGTTGTTGTTGTTGTTGTTGTTGTGTGTGTGTGTGTGTGTGTGTGTGTGCGTGTTTGATGAACTGAAAACTGGAAATGTTGGAGTTTGGGCCTTCCCTTGCTACCATAGAAATTCTAAGTCTAAAGCCAAAGCAGCTTACGTTCAACCATGGGGATGGGAACTAAGAGACGAAACATACTGTTTGCATACTCAGTCTAGTTATGTCTACTCCCTAAATGTTTTATCTTAGCCAATAAATTGCATCTTTGCTTAAGTTAGATCAAGTCAAATCTTGGGACAATTGCAGCAAAAGTGCCAAGTCCCCACAAGGGAAAAGAGTTTCTTCCACTGGAATATTCATTTGCTTATTCTTTCTTTAACAAATATTTTGAGAATTGTATCTAAGAGCTTTAAGGCAATGGCCATAGGACCCAAGAATACAAAAATAAGTAAGAATGAAGGCCACATTCTACAAACAGAAGCTCACTACCAGGTAGTGAAGACAGACTTATAAACAAATAGTTAAAATGCAATGTGATTAAATTGTGAGGTCATTGAGACCTAAAGGAGGAAGTGATCAACTATGCTCGAGTGGGCAGTAGAAGGTGCACCGGGGACACCTGTGAGCTGGGTGGGGGACGGCAACAATTAACTTCAAATAGAGGGTTATCAAGTAGGAATGCAGGAAGGTTTCCAAAAAAACCATCTCATTTGAACAACTGTAAGTACTTTATTTAGCAGACTCATAATATGCAGATGACAAGCTATTCTCAGGCACTGAAAGGCCTTGAATGGGATCCTCAAAGGTTTGGATTTCAGCATGTAAGCAGTCAAGGATCATCAAGGCATTGTGAGCAGGAGAGGCATAGGGGAAAATTCATTTTTAATAAAATCGTTCAGTCAATAGCACAGGATGGGCTTGACTGAGAGGACAATAGTCATGACACCATGATGAGCGTGAGAACTAAGGAAGAAGACGTGACGTGTAGTAAGAGCCAGAGGTGAGCGCTACTAAAAATGCCTCGTCAATGTGTTTGGGACTATCAGCAGGAGGGGAGGAGTGAAGAACTCTCAGATTATCCCCGAGTATTTAGAGCAGTCACACTGGTGAGATACAGCAGGTGTGGATAAATGTAGTTATTTCCCCTTCTCACTTAAGTCCGATTTCTCCCATTTTGCATCTTACAAATGCTTCCATTTTCTTCCTCTTTGCTACCAAATCTCTATTCTCCCTCAACAAAGAATGCACAGCTTGGTAACAGTCTATTTTGTTTTCTTCTTTCATCTTCATGTCATGACTCTTTCAGCAAACTTTTAATTGGTATATATATTCTCGCTCTTTCTCTCTCTCTCTCTCTCTCTCTCTCTCTCTCTCTCTCTCTCTCTCTCTCTCTCCCTCTTCCCTCCTCTCTCTTTTTTCTCTATTTTGTCCATGCACTCGCCACGTGTCTCCTGACATAAAATTCCAGGAGGGGTGTGGAGTGGAGTAGAGATGACGTGGGGAGTGTCCACACTTAAAGCCTAAGCCCTTTCGGGCTGGGTTCTCTGCAACATCTTGTCCATGCACATGTGTCTCACCAGCACATGGCGTAGGAAGTGTCACCTTGGCCTGTAAGATGTAAAACAGCTAATGGAGGGCTCAAATGTAGCTCTCCACAAACTTCTCTCTTACTTTTGATGTGGGCGGAAATGAGCCCTGCCTAAAATGCTCCGCTGGTTTCACACCTCCTAGCTGGGTGGTGCAAATGCAAAGCGGGTGCTGTGAGCCTTGTGAGCGAACGTTTGAGAGCCACAGATCCATGACCTGTGGCAATAACTTGGAAACTGTAAAGCCAGAGGCACCCTGACCTTAACAATAGGAACATGGCCCTCCCTTCTCTTACTACGGAATGCCTTCCTGGCCCACAACTCAAAGGCACCCTTAGAGCAGCATCTTCAGGAGTGCTGATGCACTCACTTCCTTTGTGATGAACTAAACAGCCTCCGCTCTGCTGCAGAGCAAAAGTGAGACAGGAACATGTGCTCACAGGAAGTCACTGCTTCCCGTTTGAACAATACCTGCACCCAGTTCAGCCTTTTATCTACAACTGCCTTTCAGAACTTCTATGTGTTGGATAGACACGCTGGACTCGACTCTGCTGTCCCTGCCCTCCTGTGGGACTCCTTTCCAGTAGCTGGGTGGAGGGAAGTTTGCTGGGGCAGGAAGCAGCAGA
Source organism: Alouatta palliata (assembly GCA_004027835.1). Taxonomy (NCBI): domain Eukaryota; kingdom Metazoa; phylum Chordata; class Mammalia; order Primates; family Atelidae; genus Alouatta; species Alouatta palliata. The sequence goes on along the minus strand of PVKV010020037.1, from coordinate 27,658 downwards.
GGGAGTTCCACAGCACAGGACGAGACTGAGCGCAAGCTCACAGCTGTGTGAGCCGTGTTCAAAGCCTAGGTTAGAGTCCTCTGTAGCTGTGGTAGGGGAGGGCAGCAGAAGTGTGATTCCTTTCGCATGACAGCTGACCAAGGTTCACATGTATGTGACATGCATATTAGGGCCAGCAGTTCCTTCTAAGCAGGAGAGGTCTCCTCCCTCCACGACACACACACATCCTGCCCTTAACTAATATTTACATCCTAACTCTGGACGATTCTTCATTTAAATAAGGATGAATAATTTGAGGACACCTGAAATGGGTTGAAAACATCCGCTATGCTTAGAGATATATGAGTGATGACACCATGCGGTTGATTATATCCACGATGGTAAAGACATAATTTAAGAGAGAAAAACAAGGTGAATGGGACCGTATTAATGACAAAACTGACCTTGCAGTCTTAAGTATATTATGAAGGAAAGTATGTATTTTCATTTTGGCCAACTGAATTGAGTGCTAAAGAAACTCAATTCCTTTTTTTTAAATATATGTATATATTATTGCACTTTAGGTTCTGGGGTACATGTGCAGAACATGCAGGATTGTTGCATAGGTACATGCGTGGCAATCTGGTTTGCTGCCTCCATCCCCCCATCACCTATATCTGGCATTTCTCCCCATGTTATCCCTCCCCAACCTTCCTATCTCCCGCTGTCCTTCCCATATTCCCCCCCAAACAGACCTCAGTATATGATGCTCCCATCCCTGCGTCCATGTGTTCTCATGTTCAACACCCTCCTGTGAGTGAGAACATGTAGTGCTTGATTTTCTGTTCTTGTGTCAGTTTGCTGAGAATGATGGTCTCCAAATTCAGCCAAGTCCCTACAAAGGACACGAATTCATCGTTTTTTATGGCTGCACAGTATTCCATGGTGTATATGTGCCACATTTTCCCTGTCTAGTCTATCATCTATGGGCATTTGGGTTGGTTCCAGGTCTTTACTATTATAAACAGTGCTGCAATGAACATTTGTGTGCACATGTCCTTCTAATAGAATGATTTATAATCCTTTGGATATATATCCAGTAATGGGATTGCTGGGTCAAATGGAATTTCTATTTCTAGGTCCTTGAGGAATCACCACACTGTCTTTCACAATGGTTGAACTAATTTACATTCCCAAAAACAGTGTAAAAGTGTTCCTATTTCTCCACATCCTCTCCAGCATCTGTTGTCTCCAGATGTTTTAATGATCATCATTCTAACTGGCATGAGGTGGTATCCAATGTGGTTTTGATTCACATTTCTCTAATGACCAGTGATGAAGAGCATTTTTTCATATGTTTGTTGGCCTCATATATGTTTTCTTTTGAAAAGTTTCTGTTCATGTCCTTCGCCCACTTTTGAATGGGTTTGTTTGTTTGTTTTCTTGTAAATCTGTTTTAGTTCTTGGTAGATTCTGGATATTAGCCCTTTGTCAGATGGGTAGATTGCAGAAATTTTTCCCATTCTGTTGATTGCCAGTTCACTCTAATGATACTTTCTTTTGCTGTACAGAAGTTCTGGAGTTTAATTAGATCCCATTTGTCTATTTTGGCTTTGGTTGCCAATGCTTTTGGTGTTTTGGTCATGAAGTCCTTGCCTATGCCTATGTCCTGAATGGTTTTGCCTAGGTTTTCTTCTAGGGTTTTTATGGTGTTAGGTCTTATGTTTAAGTCTTTAATCCATCTGGAGTTAATTTTAGTGTAAGGTGTCGGAAAGGAGTCCAGTTTCTGCTTTCTGCACACAGCTAGCCAGTTTTCCCAACACCATTTATTAAACAGGGAATTCTTCCCCATTACTTGTTTTTGTCAGGTTTGTCAAAGATCAGATGGTTGTAGATGTGTGACATTGCCTCCGAGGGCTCCATTCTGTTCCATTGGTCTGTATCTCTGTTTTGGTACCAGTACCATGCTGCTTTGATTACTGTAGACTTTAAACTATACTGTAGTATAGTTTGAAGTCAGGTAGTGTGATGCCTCCAGCTTTGTTCTTTTTGCTTAGGATTGTCTTGGCTATGCAGGCTCTCTTTTGGTTCCATATGAAGTTTAAATTGTTTTTTTCCAGTTCTGTGAAGAAGGTCATTGGTAGCTTAATAGGGATAGCATTGAATCTATAAATTACTTTGGGCAGTTTGGTCATTTTCATGATATTGATTCTTCCTAACCATGAGCATGGAATGTTTCTCCATCTGTTTGTGTCCTCTTTTATTTTGTTGAGCAGTGGTTTGTAGTTCTCCTTGAAAGGTCCTTCACATCCTTTGTTAGTTGTATTCCTAGGTATTTATTCTCTTTGTAGCAATTGTGAATGGGAGTTTGCTTATGATTTGGCTCTCTGTTAGTCTGTTATTGGTGTATAGGAATGCTTGTGATTTCTGCACATTGATTTTGTATTCTGAGACTTTGCTGAAGTTGCTTATCAGTTTAAGGAGATTTTGGGCTGAGATGATGGGGTCGTCTAAATATACAATCATGTCGTCTGCAAACAGAAACGACTTGACTTCCTCCTTTCCTAATTGAATACAATTCATTTCTTTTTTTTGCCTGATCACTCTGGCTAGAACTTCCAATACTATATTGAATAGGAGTGGTGACAGAGGGCATCCTTGTCTAGTGCCAGATTTCAAAGGGAATGCTTCCAGTTTTTGCCCATTCAGTATGATATTGGCTGTGGGTTTGTCATAAATAGCTTTTATTATTTTAAGATATGTTCCATAGATACCTAGTTTATTGAGAGTTTTTAGCATAAAGGGCTGTTGAATTATGTCAAAGGCCTTCTCTGCATCTATTGAGATAATTCATTGTTTACATCTACACTTGTGATCTCTACTGATCCCAATGAATAAAATTCCTTCAAGCTCGTTCTGTCATTTGTTTCTTTTGAGCAAAAGAACCAGTTTCATGTTAACTGTGTTGGAAGACAGGGATCCTTTGCCTGACTGTTTGTGCTGACAGATTTAAAAGGATGTAAGTATATCTACACTTTTTAAACAGAAGAGGAATTATTCACGCAAACATATAGTGCCTCCCTGTAAATGGACGTAGTCCTGTGAAAAATATCCAAACCAAACACCGCATGTTCTTTGCCTAGCAGCTATTTTAAAGTTTATAATTGTTGACATACTATAGAGACCATATTCTCAAGAAAGGATCAGAAAAATTCACTAGGATTGATATAGTGAATGTTAGAACTGAAAATCAAAGACCTAGGATATAGTCTTATTTCTACTATTAATTAGCTGAGCGGTGTTCTACAAATTATTTGACTTTCTAAGCAACTCAGCAAGTCTCCGTTTTGTAATTGGCAAAGCAAATGATTTAAACCTCAGAATCTCTAAGGTTTTTATATGCTGATATTTAAATTTGGAAAACATTATCTTAGTGTAAAGCTCCATTTCCCCTGAATGAAGGGATATAATGCACAAGGACAGTATCAGCACAGCCAGGTTCTGAAGCTATTTACCAGCCACGGTGAATCCATCAACTCCTCTGATACTGTGAGGTGTCCTTTTCTATGTCAGTATCTGAAAAAACTCAAGGATCCCTCCTTTGTGGTCATTTGCATCAGTTACATAGGTAGCCTGGTTGAAATCAGCACATTAAGGTATGCCTTCAATCTCCATTTGAAATCACGTCTCCTCCCAGCAGCTTATGGGGTTTACCATCCCTCTCTGTTTCTGGGACTCCTGTATCTTTCCTTCTCTCTGCAACTGTTTTTTGCCTCTCTGCATAATATCTCAGATTTAGTTCCTGAAACTGGTAAAATGATTACAAGTAAACAGGCAACTGAAATCTAGAAGTGTTTTGGTACAGGGTGTCAGAATACTGCTGCTGGCATCTTCTACAACGATAGGATATGGTGTAGATAATTCTGCCAAACGGTGCGTGGTCCTTAATGTAGACATTAATGTCCTTGACAGTGCACATCAACAACCTTGCTGTGCATATCAGATTTCAGCAGCAGGGGCAAGTGGGAGTAGAATCGGCACCTTCAGCAAGTTTTGGAATGAGAGATGTCATCAGAGCTGTAAAAAAGGAAGACAAAGGATGGTGAGCAGTGGCATGAGGATGAGTCAGAGGTAGCACGTATCAAACTGTCTCCTCCCACCTCATAAGTGATTCTCAAAAGTATTTGAAAGAAATGTGAGGAGGGCTGGATTCACAAGTGACAGAAGGGCTACTATGAACCCATTCTTATCCATTGAGAACAGAATAGTAAACATAGTTGACACATATTTGAATAAGACACTTTTTAAACTCCAACTGTTTGCAAATCACTTATAGCCAATCTAAATCATTTATAGTTAGCATCTATAGTTTCCACAATTTCCAGAATCTGAACACTAGTACAATGTTACATGTTATGGTATATGATGTTGGAATAACGTGTCAAATACACTGAAACTCTAACGTGTAAAATATAGGATATTATTAATCAACGGATTCACATCTATTTAAGCCACAAATTTGCACTGAACATCTACCCTTCATTAGTTCAATGTAATGCTGTTCTAGTGATGGTATAATAGTGATCCAGTAGAAATGTAAATCAAAATTAAGATAAATTTGGAGAGAGCATGATTCGAAATAATAATAGAAGAGCGATTATACCATATTAATAGTCACCATTTATTGGTTGCTGTTTTCATAAAACTTCTACATACATTATTTAAGTGTGAAAATCAGTAGTGAGTAGTGTATGATTACCTCTATTATAAAGCAGAGAGAGGGATTTCAAAGCAATGATTGCAAACTTATGCTGTTTTTTATTTCTTTTTGACTCACATTATCGCTGTGGCTCTTTTGATTTGAATTAATTGGTAGCATTTAAATACAAGAAGAATTTACATAAAAATTTATATTTTTAACTCCCCATTAAAAACTAGAATATTGTCCACCACCGGAGTCCACACTCTTAGCATGACAGTGATATGCTAAAGTTGAATAATGCATGTTCCTCTAAACAAGGCACCCAACTAGTCACTAATAGGTTTTTTGGTTAAAGACTGCATTGATATATAATATACTTATGAAAAAATGCAAAAAAAATTATGATTTTTTTAAAATGGAAAACAATTATGATTTTTTAATAAAGTTAACACAAAGTTAATTTTTACATTAAGAAACACCCAAATCAAGAAACAGAACATTATTAACACTTCCAAAGCCCCACTTGTGCTCCTTCCAAGTCACTCCCACCACCACATCACCACTATCCTGATTCCTTACACCACAGGTTATTTTTGCTTGTTTTTTCATTTTGTTTTGTTTTGTTTTGTTTTTTTTTTAGATGGAGTGTCACTCTTTCACCCAGGCTGGAATGAAGTGGCACAGTCTTAGCTCACTGCAACCCCTGGGTTCATGAGATTCTCCTGCCTACCTCACTCTCCCGAGTAGCTGGGATTGCAGATGCCTGCCACCACTCCCGGCTAATTTTTTGTATTTTCAGTAGAGACAGGGTTTCACCATGTTGTCCAAGCTGGTGTCGAACTCCTGACCTCAGGTGATCCACCTGCCACGGCCTCCCAAAGTGCTGGGATTACAGGCGTGAGTCACCGTGCACTGCATTTTTGCTTACTTTTGAGCTTTACATAAGTGATACCCAATTTCTTTCCTGTGTGTCTGCTGTCCCACATCATTTTGTTTGTGAGATTTGTTCATGTTGCCCTGCGTATTTGAAGCTAGTTAATTCTGGTTGTTGTATAGATTCTATTCATGAACATATATCAATTTTATTTATTCACTTGATTTTGCTATACATCTGACTTCTTTCTAATTTAAGGTTATTGCAGATGATGCTGCTGTGAATATTGTGCTGATGCATATCTCTTGGTGAATGTATATACCCTTTCTTAAGAATTAACCTAGGAATAGACTTGCTGGGTCATATGGTATGCATATATTGAGCTTTAGATAATGCCAAAAATATTCCCAAAGTGATTATACCAATTTGCACTTCCACAAGTAATGTATGAGCATTCCAACTCCTCCACTTTCTCACCACCACTTTCTTCTCTCTACCTTGCCTTATCGTTTGTTATTCCAATGTAGCGTAATAGTATCATATCATAGTTTCAACTTGTATTTCACTTATTACGAATGAAGTTAAATATTTTTCACAAGTCTATTGGCCATTTGGACATCCTACTGTGTGAAGCACCTGACAAAGTCTTTTGTCCATTTTCTTTTGAGTTTTCCTTCCTTTCCTAATTGATTTGTAGGAATTCTTGATATATTAATACAAGGCTTTGTCAGACTTGCAAATTATTTTCTCCCACATGACTTGACTTTTTACCTCTAACATGGTTTTCCATGAACAAAAGTTCTCAATTGTAATGTTAACTAATCTGCCTTTTTTAAAATCTTCCTTCTATGAATAGTAATTTTTGTGCCCTGTACAGAAAATTGTTGGCCAGCTGAAGTTTATGAAGATATTCTGCTATGATTCTTTTTTGAATATTTATTATTTGACCTTTCATATTCAAATACACAATCCATCTGTAATTGATATCTGTCCATGATGTGGCAGTATGGTTCAGGATATGTATTTCCACGTGGTTATCCAGCTGACCCAATACCATTACTTTAAAAAAAAAAATCACCCCTTCCTCTGGTGAACTGTAGTGGTATCTTTGTCATAAATTGTGTAGCAATTTATGTTTGGATTTGTTTCTGGATTCTATTCAGCTCTTAAGTTTATCTATTTTTACACCAATACTCAAAATTACTTTACCTTTATTAATACTCGTAATTACTGATTATCATAGGATTTACTTTCTCATTCTCTTTTACATATTGATATGTTAAAAAGGTAAGCCCTCCAGCATGGTTCCTCAGCATCGTCTCAGCTAATTTTGGTCCTCTGCATTTCTTTATAAATTTTGGAAACAGCTTGGCAATGTTCTCAAAATATCTCCTGGGATTTTTATTGAGATTGCATTAGATACACCAATTTAGAGATAATTTATATTACTTGCCTTTCAAACTATTAATATGATATACACTTCCATTTATTCAGGTATTCTTTCATTTGTCTCGGGCAAGTTTTGTTGCTTTAAGTATAGATGTCTGACATATTTTTATTAGATGTTTTCTTAAATAGTTGATGTTGTTATTTTGTTTTTGTTCTTGTTTCTTTTGAGACAGAGTCTCACTCTGTCATCCAGCCTGGAGTGCAGTGGTACATCAGCTCACTGCAACCTCTGCCTCCCAAGTTCAAGAGATTCTCCCACCTCAGCCTACATAGTAGCTGAGACTACAAGCCTGTGCCACCACCACATCGGCCTAATCTTTGCATTTTTAGTAGAAGTGGATTTTTGCCATGCTGGCCAGGCTGGGCTTGAATTCCTGTCCTCAAGTGATTCCCCCGCCTCGGCTTCCTAAAGTGCTAGGATTACAGGTGTGAGCCACTGCTCCCAGCCAATAGTTCTGTTTTTTGATACTATTATAAACTGCATTGTATTTTCACTTTCATTTCCAATTTTTTGTTCCTGATATAAAGAAATGTAGGCCAGGCACGGGGCTTATGCCTATAATCCAAACACTTTGGGAGGCCGAGGTGAGTGGATCACTTGAGTTCAGAAGTTTGAGACCAACCTGACCAACATGGTGAAACCCCGTCTCTACTGAAAACACAAAATTAGCCAGGCATAGTGGCACACACCTGTAATCCCAACTACTTGGGAGGCTGAGGCAATAGAATTACTTGAATCCAGGAGGTGGAGGTGGCAGTGAGCTGAGATCGGGCATTGCGCTCCAGCCTGGGCAACAAGAGTGAAACTCTGTCTCAAAGAAAAAAGAAATGTAATTGGTTTTTGTGTGATGGTCACATGCCTAGCAATTGTAATTCCATGCTGCTAAAATCACTTGCTAATATTAGTAACTTGCAGATTAATTTGGATTTCCTATGTACGTGGCCATATTTCTTCCATTCTTAGCCTTAGGCCTTTTATTTCTTTTTCTTGCCTTGTGTTCTAGGACGGGTCTCCAGTGTCCTGCTGGGAAGCAGTGATGATACTGAGCAACAACTTCTCAGGCCAAACACAGGCAAAAAGCTTTCAACAATATCACATTTACCATAGAGTCTTCTGTAGGTGTTTACAGATGTTCTTTGTCAGATTAAGAAACTGGCTTTCTCTTCCCAACTCTCTGAAGTATTTTTTTTTTTTTTTGAATCATAAATGTGTTTATATTCTACTGCACCTGAGGAGATTATGATAGGATTTCTTTCTCTCATTCTCTGTCTCTTCTTTTAAATTATGTGGTAAAACGGCATCGATTATTTTGAATCGTAAACTCTCCCTTTCATTCTTGGAATAAATTCTACTTGGTCACAATATATGGTACTAGGCAGGTCTATTATTCTTTTTATATTTCGTTAGTTTTATGTACTCCTATTTTGCTTAGTATTTTTGCATTTTTTGTGATTTTCTTTTTCTTTCAATGCTAAATTAAATTTTTGATAACAAGATTATGCTGGGCCTGGTGCGGTGGCTCACACCTGGAATCCCAGCAGTTTGGGAAGCCAAGACGGGTGGATCACCTGAGGTCAGGAGTTTGAGACCAGCCTGGCCAACATGGTGAAACCCCATCTCTACTAAAAATATGAAAACAGGCCGGGCGTGGGGACACACCCTTGTAATCCCCGCTATTCAGGAGGCTGAAGCAGGAGAATCCCTTGAACCCAAGTGGCAGAGGTTGTAGTGAGACAAGATTGCACCATTGAACTCCATCCTGGGTGACAAAGACTCTGTCTCAAAAAAAAAAAAAAAAAAAAAAGATTATGCTAGCCTCTTAAAATAAAAAAGAAGTGTTTCCTTTTTTGAGTTCCCAAGAAAAGTTTATGCAAGTGAATGTTACTTCTTATAGTAGAGGAAAAAAAACTCGTATGTTTTCCTCACCCATTTCAAGATTCGCAGGTGAAATTTATATATAATGAAGGTTTTATGTGATATAGGATCCTTCAAAAATGAAAACCTAAAGACCCAGGGAAGACCATCTGTTTCCACGCTAAATCTAATGAAAGAAGTGGGTAATTTTATAGAAATATGATTGGATAAAAATGTCTGCTCTAATGGGAACAAACTGAACAAGCCCTGTTTGTTCAGGGTCTCCTTGGCCTATCTGTGCAACATTTCTTTCTTCTCGGCACAGGGCAGGGCACCTGTCACAGGAGGGTCTTATGACCTACTTTCAGGGAAAGTAGGTCACAGACTGTTCTTTCTAGGTTTTATGACTTGCTTTGGGGGAGAAAATGGGGCAGGAGGCAAAAGGGTGGAAGAAGATCAGCGAGACCTCACTTCTGAGGCCCTTTTGTTTCCTTTAGCTCAAAGACAGTCAGCATGGCGAGGTGAGATACTTGGGGGTATGATGTTCTAAGCCCCAACATTACAAAAAGCATTTGGGCCTGGAGGATTTTTGAGGAGAAAGAAAAGCAATGATTCTTAATTTTAAAAAAATCAATTTGTAAGTAAAAAAACTTTTAAAAATCTTTCTAAGTCTTCTTGAGGTAGCTTTGATAAGCTATGTTTTCAAAAATGTTATTCATTTAATACAAATTAACATCTTTATTGACACAAAGCTGTTCTTAATATTATTTCACTAACTCTTCAAAGTTTACAAGATATGTAAAAATACCACTTTTTAATTCCTGGTATTGGCATTTTATATGTTCCATCTTTATTTTTGTTTGTTTTCCTAGAGATTTATTAATCTGTTCAAATAACAGGGTTCTGGATTTTCTTAACTTTCTCACATAAATTTAATTCATATTTCATCGATTTTTTAATTCCTATCCATATTATTTTCTTTCTTGTACATTACCTTGATTTGATTTGCTATTTTATTTTTAGTTGCTTGAGTTGGTCATTGATTTTTAATGTTCAATATTATCTTATGAGACCAGTTTAAGTCATTTATATTACCTCCTTCATCTCTGAAGCCATTTGGGTTCACAGATCATTTAAATGACCATTAACTGGGTAGGCACAGTGGCTAACGCCTGTAATCCCAACACTTAGGGAGGCTGAGGCGGGCAGATCACCTGAGCTCAGGAGTTCGAGACCAGCCTGGCCAACATGGTGAAACCCCATCTCTATTGAAAACACAAAATTAGCCAGGTGTGGTGGTGCACATCTGTAATCCCAGCTACTCAGGGGGCTGAGGCAGGGAAATCACTTGAAGCTAGGAGGCAGAGGTTACACTGAGCCAAGATCACACCATTGCACTCTAGCCCAGGCAACAAAGAGAGAAACTCCATCTTGAAAAAAATAAAAATAATAAAATAAAATAAATGATCATTAACTTATCTAAAATCAGTGTGACATATTTATAAGTTATGCGAAGTGAGTGATTAAATATTCAAATCCAGGACTGTCTGACAACTAAGTCCATGGTCTTTCCTACTCATATAAAGTTGATCATATAAGCCAGGAAGTAGATTATATCCTCCCTCCCACAAAAAAAAAAAAAGACAAAAGGAAAGCAAAAGTAAAAGAAATGAATGTTGAGTAATACCTACTTCTTGTCAGGTACCAAGAAGCTTCCGGAGGAAACAGAGAAGAAACAGGAGAACCGACAGAGATGTCTAGAGACTTGCTAACTGCGTAGCCTTGGACAAGTCCTTTCATCATCAGAGGCCACTGTTTCTTCAGCTGTAAACCAAGAAACATGAACTCATTATTTTCAAAGTTTTTCTCCACTATAACAGCAGAGTTTCAAAGAAGAAATGATGATTAATAATATTAAATGTTGCAGAGAGATTAAAAGACATAGTTTAAGAAAAAGACAATAAAGGTAGTAATCAAGTAAATGTCGTAATACTAAAAGGGTGATCCTAGTTACAACAGTTTTTTAAAATAAAATGGGTTTTATGTCTTTGTAAAGCAGGCAGGAAAATCTGTGAGACAAGACATCTCCAACAGCATTTGGCAGTTGGGAAAGGTGATAGCAGAGGTAGAAGGAACCACGCATAGGCTTTCGTTAGCCAGGTAATGACACTCAGCTTACTGAGTCCTCTTTCTCACAGCCACAGTGCTGCTTTGGTTTGGGTACAGGATAAAATCAATCAAGAAACATCATGAATAGGAAAAAAAGAAAAGGACAGATTAATGAAAGTTGGTATAAAGAAATCTAAAAGAGGCTGGACATTGTGGCTGACGCCTGTAATCTCAGCACTTTGGGAGGCTGAGGCTGGCGGATCATGACGTCAAGAGATCGAGACCATCCTGTCTAACACAGTGAAAACCCATCTCTACTAAAAATACAAAAAAAACTAGCTGGGCATGGTGGCGAGCACCTGTCATTCCAGATACTTGGGAGGCCAAGGCAGGAGAATCACCTGAACCTAGGAGGTGGAGGTTGCAGTGAGCCGAGATTGCACCACTGCACTCTAGCCTGGGTGACAGAGCAAGACTACATCTCAAAAAAAAAAAAAATCTAAAAGGAATATCATATGTAGACAGAGCAAACTTTAATAGGACGAGTAAATCATTGCATAAAGATAATTCATGCAACAATTATGACAAAATCGTCTTGTTGACCTAGGTCTTTTATCTATGATACTATCACAGCAATATAAATTATAATTCAGAGCCTTAATTCTCAATGTTGAAAATGTAGGGAAAGATTTCCCTTCTTTTTCTTAGTGCATTCACCTCAAAAAATTTGCACAGTAAAAAAACCTAAAAGAAACATCATATCTAGATAGGAAACTAGTAAGTGCTTTGCATTCTTTTGAAGATGTGTGTCCGTGAACATTTTATCAGCTTTATGACCCAAGGCTGTGCTTCTCAACAACCTGGGAGCCATTTTTTGATGCGTACACATAGCATCCCTGTCTCCCAGTTTCTGTGGGAGGGTAGGATTCTAACTTCTTCCATGGGTATGCTGCTCCAAGTTGTAAAACTACCTCGTGTCATAGAGATATGAGAAGTTTGTTTCTCCTCTGGATAAAGTCAATCCGCTAACACAAATGGAGACCTCAATTACCATGGTAAAGATAGGATAAATTATGTGTGACTGTTGAGTCTTCTTACTTGAAGACTAGCTATTGTTTTTGTTGAAAATGTATATGCAACGGGTTATATCTCCTTGGCTGTACATATGGGGGTGAGAGTCCTTTTCACCTTGGTGATCTCTTAACAGATTGCTTGTGAGATGCATCACAGTCTGGATTAAAGCTTATCTTCTAATGCTTAGCTATAGCGGAGAGAATTTCTGGGTTGGGAGATGATTTTGGTTTTAATTGTATTTTCACAACACATATCAAGGTTGAATCCAGAACTGAACCATCTGAGACTCGAGAACACATTGCAAAATAGAGAAACTTCTCGCCTGGCCAGACTCCTTTTTGCCTATTCCCAACAAACTAAGTAGACGACTTGGCCAGAGGTAGATTGTTCTGGTGAAGGATGAGGAGAAGGAGAGTCAGTCCTACAATCTAGACACTCTAAATCAGAATACTTTTCTTCATTTCTCTCTCAGTAACTTTGTGCAGCTGCATAAGGGTCCTGTCCAAGATCAGGCTCTCACATTGAAGAAATAAAGGCAGATACTGGATTTCACTGTTCAAGAGCTCAGAAATAGAACAGAGGTAAAGTTATCTGGAAGCTATTGAAGTATTTCAAGATCTCCGGTTTATATGAGCCCCTTTCAAAGTCCTATAAGGTATTTAGGTGGTCTTGTTTTTATAAAATTTGCAAAAGTAAGATCTTTCTATATTCCTTTCAATGAAGAGGACCAGCCAAATCATAAAAGCTTTAGGCTCCTGCTGTGAAAGGAGAATAAGAAATAGCAAGGGAGCAAGAAAGGATGGAAGAGTCACACTGAATTTAGGCATATTCTAAAGACAGGATTTTCATAAGAAAGTAGACACTTTCCAAAAATAGCTACTACAATTCTTATGATTTTTCTAATTCCTGCCAAGTAATAGAAAACTTTAGTTACTCAAATGAGCTAAATTCTTGACATGTAACTTAAAAACCTGTCAGAAAATAGTTCACCAGTATATCTGCTTTTCTTCCACATAATTTACTTCACACAATTAAATAGTGCAGCTAAAAAGAAAATAGCATAATCCTTACAATAGTAGGTACCATCTTGTGAAAACAGACTGTTCCTGAAATTGGCAAATTTTAAGAATTTAGGAGCTTAAATGATGGAAGTACAATATGAATATTCTTTTGCTCTCACATACTGAAATATTTCAGCAAACATGCTGAAATCACTATTTATATGTAACTTCTTCATATTATTACTATAAATACGTTAGGGCATGTGGCAGAAGGAAATAATCCTTCGTCCAAACATCCTTATTTCGAAAAGATTCTGAATTAAAATAATAACAACACTCATTAAGTATAACCCCAAGTGGGTTCAGGTATAGGGATATACATAAAAAGCTGTCAGTAAAAGTTAATTTAAATGTTTTGTAATGTATGCAAATCTCCAGTTCGAAAGGGAATGTAAAGGATATCCTCAAGCCTGCTGGAATCCTGAAGGATCCTGGGAATGAACTCTCTAACTTTGTGAAGGCATAGAGTTTTACTGAGGGTTTTACCTTCAGTAAAAGACGGAAGATGGAGACTGGTAAGGGATAGATAGACTTGAAAGTGTACGAACGTGCAATGGAGGCAGATGACCTGGGCTGGCTTTCTATGGCCCCCACTCCACTCCCCTTCCGGAGGTTCTAGCTTTTAAAAGATTTACTCTATGAAGCCTATGGGGTTGTCAAAGTTGGCTAGAACTTCAACATTTACCTTTCCTTCATCTGAATTTCCTGTGAGAGTTCCCTTGCCTTTCACAAACTGAACGTGCTATAGAAGCTGAAAGAACAGTGTAACTAACAAGAATGGAGATTTCCTCTACCTCATTCTTTTGTCAACTCCAGCTGATGAGGTGCCTTGGTCTATCCATTGTCTGCCACTTGGAATTTCACGTGGACAAAAATGATGGTTGAATCCTCTGGAGCAAGAGCAGTGTCTGGCTGTGATGTGTGTAAGACATACAGTGAGGCCAATCCAGGTTAGCTGACAATTCCTCTTGGGCACACGGGTAATAGGGGAGAGGTACAGGGGCCATGGCATAGAAGGACCAAAAATACCACGCATTACACACAGATTTTTATTTGTTATGTTCTTCTGTAAACAAAAAGAATCTTAATGATTTAACACATTTCAGCATGTATTGCAGTAGAATTCCCTTCCAACCAGACTGAAAGCTCCTGAAGTTTCCTTATTTTATTTGTTTGTTTGTTTTTTTACTTGTTTTGGCTTTTATTTTTGGTTTTATTTGGACATTGGATTTTTAGTTCTGTCTTTATAACACAATAACATATAGTGATTCTCAACAAGCAGTACTGTCAAACACAGTTGCTGAGTGAATCAGCAACCAACAGAATGGGAAAAAAATTTTGCAGTCTACCCATCTGACAAAGGACTAAGGACTAATATCCAGAATCTACAAAGAACTGAAACAGATTTACAAGAAAAAAACAAACAAGCCCATTCAAAAGTGGGCAAAGGATATGAACAGACACTTTCCAAAGAAGACATACATGAAGCCAACAAACATATGAAAAAATGCTCATCATCACTGGTTATTAGAGAGATGCAAATCAAAACTACATTGAGATACCATCTCATGCCAGTTAGAATGGCGATCATTAAAAAATCTGGAGACAACAGATGCTGGAGAGGATGTGGAGAAACAGGAACGCTTTTACACTGTTGGTAGGAGTGTAAATTAGTTCAACCATTGTGGAAGACAGTGTGGCGATTCCTCAAGGACCCAGAAATAGAAATTCCATTTGACCCAGCCATCCCATTACTGGATATATATCCAAAGGATTATAAATCATTCTACTATAAGGACACATGCACACGAATGTTCATTGCAGCACAGTTTACAATAGCAAAGACCTGGAACCAACCCAAATGCCCATTGATGATAGACTGGACAAAGAAAATGTGGCATATATACACCATGGAATATTATGCAGCCGTCAAAAACAATAAGTTCACGTCCTTTGTAGGGACATGGATGAACCTGGAAACCATCATTCTCAGCAAACTGACACAAGAACAGAAAATCAAACACCGCATATTTTCACTCATAGGTGGGTGTTGAACAATGCAAACACATGGACACAGGGAGGAGAGCATATCACATTGGGGTCTGTAGGGGGGAAAAGGGGAGGGACAGCAGGGGGTGGGGAGTTGGGGAGGGATAGCATGGGGAGAAATGCCAGATTTAGGTGATGGGGAGGAAGGCAGCAAACCACACTGCCATGTGTGTACCTATGCAACAATCTTGCATGTTCTTCACATGTACCCCCAAACCTAAAATCCAATTAAAAAAATTAATAATATAAAATAGTAATCATCGGATTCTTATTCAAAAACATAAAAGATAAAAATTCTCTTATTATTCACAGTTAATTATTAAATCATCTCACAGCTCAGATGTAAACACTACAGACTAGTGAATTAGTTGCTTACATTTTATGAGTAAATAAATCAATACAATTTTTCTTTTGAGAAATGAACACAAATAATGTTTACTTGGTGCATATAAATTATTTCCTTGATCTCTGAGGTATATGACAGAAGCTCTAAAATTTTAAAGAGTAGCAGGGTTTTTTAAAAAAGTTATCTAACCATTATAATGGTTTAAGTATTATCTGTTAGAGATCAATGTACTCTGATATGTAACGACAGCAAGAATGGAAATAATCTCATCACATTTAAAAAAAAGTATTCCAAATACTTGTCTTAAAAACATAGAATTTTCTGAGGAATATGCTTAATGAATTAAGTTGCCATATTCATCCAGCCCTCTCATTTTCCACAGGACGCCACTGAAGCCCCTTGCCTACCTTCCGCAGAAGCACATAGCTATTGCCTAATTATCATGAAATCTATAAGTTGAATCAGATTTCTAGGTTATCATTTCCAGGTAGTATCTAAAAAAATATTATAGTTTTTTTTTCCTTTAATCTGACTGGAGTAGCCTATGTCTCTTAATGGAGGATAAGAGAACTTGGCGTAAAGATGGTCACAATTTTGACCCAATGACAAGTAGAGGCAGCCAACTATCGTAGCTCATTGGCTGTTCCTTCATTTACTGAATAAAGCAATGCATCTTAAAGGGCTTTAAAAACAAAGTTTGTTTGTGAAAACAGTATTAAAAAATAACTTCAGTTTTCAAAACAGCTGTTGTCATGTATTTTACACAACATGACATGCGTCGATGTGACAGATGTGAGGATTTCAAAATATCCTACTAAGTAACGTGCTTTTACCTGTAGAAGTCTGAAAGTTGCCAAGTAAATCTCCCATTGGCACAAAGACTTTGTTTATATCGTGTAACAGAAGCTTATTTGGGACCTTGCTAAATTTAGCTAAAAAAAACGTGCCCCATTTATTTTTCACTTCCAAGTGTAGAAGTAAATAAAATACATAAAGGTAAGAAAATGCCAAAAGCATGATGAATCACATAAAGTACATATTTCAAACACTGTGTCATGTAACCAGTGCTGACCACCTAAGCAGTAGCAACAACGGGCCACTTACAGAATTTATAACGAATCCAGCCACGTAGCTGAGTTTTATATTTTATAGGATCAAGACCCTCAATTTAGCTCAAGAAAACAGTGCAGGAACCTCAAGTCAAAATGATTTAGAATACGTATTTTTGTAAAGAATTTTCAGCTCAAGCCTTTTGCTTTTCTATACTTAATCTTGCAATATGAAAATGCAGGCTGATCGTTAAAAAGAAAATAGAAAATAGCAAAAATAAACTAATGCAATATTCCTTATTTTTTTAAGGTAGTATTTATTTTCTAGGGTTTGAATTAAGCATCCTGAAATTGTAATAGTCTAGGCTTCTTTGAGACTTGGAGACTTTTAAGTTTAACATAGTAATGATGATATAAAGAGGTTTAAATGCGACTGCTGACATTATAATTAAAACTGCCAAATCTGGTTTACACAGGTAACTCATTCATTTATGATTAGCTGTGATTCCTTTGTTTGTATATTGTGGTTGATATTCTAGGGCTTTGTGTATTATTCATAACCTTATAATTAAACGAATTTTCTGTTTTGGACAAAGTGTTCTTGAAGGGTTATGTCTGAGTATGAGTATGTTGGAAATTGTTCTCAACTAATTTCATATTCAAAATCTACAAAATAATGATCTTCAAAAGGCCCAGAAAGTTTGAGGCATAATCTTTTGACTCTCAGGATTATTGAGTTTCCTTAAGTAGATAGAACATTTACTGGACATAGTAATGGTTCAATAAATAATAAGTATTGATTATGACATATTGTACGCCTGACTTTATATTATGCCAGGATTTCTTAGTCCCTGCTGCTAGTGACATTTTCGTCCGATAATTCTAGATATTATTAGATACTCGGCAGCACTCCCGACCTCTCCTCACTAGATGTCATTAACACCTCCCCAGTTTCAACACCCAAGAGTGTGTACAGATACTGCCAGTGTCCTCGGGGTATAAAACTGCCACAAGTTGAAACCCCAGGATATTTTTAAAAATAAGTTAGGAAAATTCAATGGAAATGAGGTCTATCTTTTGCCTTGCATTGGTTTAAAACCACTTTCAATTAACATGGAGTAATCATGGGACTTTTTCTCTCCTTCTTCCATAGCTATGAAACAGTTACAAGAGAAATGAAGAAAGGTGCAGTGTTACCAGGAGAGAAGGAGATGGAGTAATGCTAAATTGTACCATGTAGACTGTGTGGAGAACACATGCATAGGAATTGTTACTAGGTTGTTCTGTGGTCCATCAAAATCTCCATCTCTGACACATATAAATGCAGAAATTGGTAGCTTTTCAAGTAAAAAAGAATAGGCTTTGTATACTCCAAAGTGATTTTCAATGAAACAGAACATTTACATTTGTCCTTGCTATTTTCCCGGAGTGTGCCGTGACAGAATCGTCACCCAGGGTGAACCTCCCACCGATGCCTCATCACACTGGCCTGCCTGTTGTCATTTTTGATGTGGCCTTGTAGAGTCCTGCTCATAGCTGACTTAGCTCTGGGCTGCTCCTTACAGAAAATGTTAACAAGCACAGGCATTGAGGAAACAGCTCTCCTGCAGGGATTTTGACCCGAGGCCACAGATTCAGGAGTGAGTTTATAGCTTCATAGCATGTTTTTAATTTAGTCACCTCAAAGATTTGTATTTTTCCGACTTGCAAACTGCCCACCCCACCTCCCATCCCTTGAGGGTCCCCCAGCCCCATTCCCAACCCCAGAGGAAGTTTCTCTTGTAAAGAACAGAGAGTCCAGTTAGGTAACTAATGAGCTACATACACTGCTTGATAGACAGCTTTTCCCTCTTCAAAAGGCAGCTCATAGGGGTGCTTTGTGTTTGTGCACTACCAAAGTCACCACAAATCACCCTTTACGCTGCCACCTCCACCAGATTATTTTCTATTTATCAGACTTGATCACTCAGAGTAGCTTTGAATCTGAATTTTGACAATTGAAATTTTAGCTACCTCTGACAACGAAAAGAATCACTCGTAGAATGAACTTTTTTTCATGGAAATTTCACATTCTGATGACTTCAAGCGGCAGGTTTTATACAATCTAAGTTTTCTCATTATTGACACTTTTGTGTCTGGTGATTCTTTGTCGTGAGGTCTGTCCTGGGCTTTGCAGGAAGTTAAGCAACACCTCTGGCATTCACCCATTAGATGCCAGTTGCAGCCCTCCCCCCTCCCCCTCCCCCGAGTTCTGACGACCAAAAATGTCTCCAGACATTGACAGATGTCCCCTGGGGGTAAAATCGCCCCTGATTGAGAACCACCGATCTAATGTGGCACAGAGTATTTGTCATTTGATTATGTGCTGGAACTTCAGGACTGTTACACATTTACTACTAGAAACACTTATAGCTACAGATGGCCCTTTTTCCCAAAAAAGGAAAACCGTTAAGAATTTAATTTTCAAAAAAAAATTACCAAATATCTTGCTAGATATGAAATGGAGAGAAACCCACTTGTTAGGAAGCCATGGTTTTCTCCTTTTTTTGCGTGTGAGGGGTTTCAGCAATAAGGGTACATTCTCATAGTCAAGAGAAATATGGTAATTTTCTCTGGCAGTTACATACCGGTTTCATGTGAACTTCTCAATTTCCTCGGATCAGGTCCAGAACCTTCGTATTGCAGAGTCTTAGGAGAAAGCTGGGCCATGAGATAAAGTGAACCTGTCGTTAATCATGCATTTGTGATTGAATAATAGGAAACCAACTGGCTTAAGATTCTTCACTTAGAAGATATTATCACAGCAGCAAATAACAAATTTTATGAAATAGAATCACTAAAATTAATTTAATTAATGTAGTTTTATCACTAGTACATGAGGTGTATTTGTTATTAATATTTTTAATTTTGTAAAATGGATCGATATTAATACAACTGAGTAGTTTTTGACTTATCTCAAGTAAGGAATTAAAATAGGGCATATGTACTATATAAGCATTATCCTTGACACATAAACTTTAAATAAAGGCCATTTGCTATATTCCATAAGAAAAACTCTGGTGAAGAGCAAGGAAGTTGTATGTAAGAAGTGGAATAATTACAAAAATGGAAAATGAAAGAAGCTTAAGAAATAGTGGCACTTTAAATGGAGTGACATTTGACACTTAATAGCTTTGCAGTTTAGAGGAGACTTTTGTTATTACACAATAGTGTATAAAAATTACATAATGAGACCTCAGTGAACAAAAAGCAAATAAATAGTTTTTATTTATTGTTGCTGTTACCAGAAGCAGGAACGGAGTATGGAGTATGAATTTTGTCATTGGATAGGTGGAATATATACAGTATGATGAAGGGCTTCTCAGTAATTTTGGACAGACTGTCCAGGTAGCATCAGAAATGCATGCTGATCTCTGTAAAATATTTCCTGCTGTGTGACTGAAAAAGGAAGGCAAGCTTGCTTGCAGGCATTATGTAACTGGCAACTGCAACTGGAGAGATGTTACTGCCTGAATCTACGAGGTGCCAAATACGGATAGAAATAGCAGAAATCTAACTGTAGAGTTCAAAGTTAATTAAGACATTGTACTTTAAACCACTGACCTTGCAGTAAGTGTGGAGAAGGGATTATCTCCAATTAGTACATCCATGTTGAGGTAAATCGCCATCCGCATGGATTATTTTGGCTTAGCATGGGTTATAGATCAGAGTAAGACACAAAAGATGAAAAGGGAAATGCAAAAAAAGAGCATCATACAGGGTCAGGAACAACAAAAAAAATTCCATTAGTTGCTTCTGACTAAAAATCTCATTAATAATCTAGTGAGAATAAAAGGAAACTAATACAAAAATCTTGTTAATATTTTATACTACTTTTAGATCGTAATTACATCTTCGTACTTAGGTTTAACTATAAAGTAAACCAGATATATTATTTCATATAGAGGTTTCTCTTTTCCTCACTAGATATTTTATTAGCTTTATGTAGTCAAATGTTAAAAGAATAGCCTTCAAGTAGCATTTCAAACTGGTGAAATGGTGGATCCAACTAATATTTTTAGACAAAATTTTGATGCTTAATGTAGGAGGATCCTATAAAATCACAGAATTGATAATAGTCTGTTAGGTATTTACATGTTTACATACATATCTCAGTACTTACACGGCTTTCATTATTCAGTACTATTTTATCTCCTTGACTAGATAATCATATTATCTAATTGTATGTCAAAGGGGCCTTTGGTAAAAGTGAGGAACTTGTTTAAAGAGTTCCTACTATAAATTTTACAGAAACTATAATAATAATTACAATTCTACCATTTACTCTTTCATGTAATACATGCACCTGCTCACCTATGCATGCACACACTTACACACACATGCATATAAATAACAGGCACTGTCCTTTAAGGAGTGTAGGAGTTGCACAATGGGAAGATTATCAAAAGTTTTAAGCAAGGAGTTACAGAGTCTAACTTGCATTTTTATTCTTTTTTTTTTTTTTTTGCTATTTTTCAAAAAATATTAATTTGACTTATATTTTTAAAAGATCTTTAAAAACTTTGCTTAATAGGATGCATGCACTGTAGAAATCTAAAAACTGAAGTGAATACATCAGCTAGGGTGCTATTGCATTGGTCAAAATGAAAAAATGGTGATGCTTGATGCTTGGAGAAAGGAATGGGAAGAACGAGGTGAAGAAAAATCAATAGGATCCAGATACAGTTTTCAGGTAAGACTGACAAGGCTTGAGGCTTTGATTTTGAAGATGGTGATGGGGGTGGGGGTGAAATTTGAAGGTGGAAAGATTCAAAATCAGAAACCTATTTTTATGGAAATTAAAAGTTAGTTTCATGACAAATTCATACAGACATAAAAAGAAAATATCAAAACTGGAATGACTTCTTGATAAACTGGATGACATAATATTTTGTATTTTGAATTAAAGTATAGTTTTGATAATGAAGCTGGGTAATGAAGTGAATTTCAGGGCTGACCTACTAAACTACTTTTGAATAGTTTACCATTGAGTGGGAGGCATATGGCAGTCATAGTTGACTAAATTATCTAATGGGGGTTCCCTAATTCCTCTCTCTTTTCACAACAAATTTTGAAAAAGGCACTTCCTTTTTCAACTTCCTTCATAGCTAGGGACTGCCAAGTAGACTTGTTATTGCCAATAAGAAGTGAGTGAAAGCATGCTTCTGCTGCATGCATTCCTGGAAAGATGTTTCCTACCTGATAAAAGAGGAGAGTCAGATATGCCACTTGTTGCCTCTCTCCCTCCTCACTCCCTCCCTTACCATATTCTCCCTATTCTTTCCCTTGCACTACCATAGATGTCTCTTCACTTTCTGCTCGCGCCCTCTGATATGTGAGCCATGAACCACCACTTGGTTTAATACTATGATCTGGCTGTCTCTACTCATGCCTGAACAGTCTTGTCATCATATTTGCCCGGACCAATAAAAGAGGGTTTCAAGTGATGTGTCATTTCTGGGTGGCAGTGTTAAGAAGTCCTATAAATAACTAAATATTAACAGAATTCTGATAAATCAAAACGGAATTCTTCTACTCCAAACATCTTGTTAAGAAGGCAATAAATATGGATGTGCTTTGGCTCGGTCCCCACCCAAATTTCATGTAGAATTGTAATTCCCAGTGTTGGGGAAGGAACCTCACGGGAGATGATTGACTCACAGGGGGTAGATTTACCCCATGTTGTTCTCACGATAGCAAGTGAGTTGTCACAAGATCTGATAGTTTAAAAGTGTGTGGCACATCCACCTTTACTCACTCTCTGTCTCCTGCCATCATGTAAATAAAGTGCTTGCTTCCCCTTCACTTTCTGCCAGGATTCTAAGTTTCCTGAGGCCTCCCAGTCATGCTTCCTGTTAAGCCTGAAGAACTGTGAGTCAATGAAATCTCTTTTCTTCAGAAATTGCCCAGTTGCAGGTAATTCTTCATAGCACTATGAGAAGAGACTAATACAGAAAATTGGTACCAGAAGGGTAGGATATTTATATAAAGATTCCTGAAAATGTGGAAGTGACTTTGGAACCGGGTAATAGGCAGAAGTTGGAACACTTCTGAGGAATCAAAAGAAGACAGAAATATGTAGGAAAGTTCAGAACTTCCTAGAGACTTGTTGAATGGTTTTGACCAAAATGCCAATAGTAGTATGGACAATGAAGTCCAAGCTGAGGTGGTCTCTGATGGAGATGAGAAACATACTGGGAACTCGAGTAAAGTTCTCCGTTAAGCAAACAGACTGGTGTCATTTTTCCCCTGTGCTAGGGATCTGTGGAACTTCGTACTTGAGAAGGATGATTTACTGTATCCGGCAGGAGAAATTTCCAAGTAGCAGAACATTCAGATGTGACCTGGCTGTTTCTGAGATGTATGCTCATATGTATGAACATAGAGATTATCTGAATTTTGAACTTATATTTAAAAGGGAAGCAGAGCATAAAAGCTTAGAAAATTTGCCACCTGACCATGTGATAGAAAAGACAAACCCATATTTTGAGAGAGATTCAAACCAGCTTCATAAATTTGCATAAGCAAAGAGTACTCAAATGTTAATATCAAAGATAATGGGAAAAATGTATCAGGGCATTTCAGAGCCTTTACAGCAGCCTCTCCCATTACAGGCCCATGACCAGGAGGAAAAAATGGTTTTGTGGGCCAGGCTCAGGCCCCAGCTGCTCTGTGTAGCCTCAGAACATGGTGCCCTGCCTTCCAGCCACTCTACCTCCAGCCATGGCTAAAAGGAGCCAAGGTACAACTTGTGCCATTGCTTCAGAGGATGCAAGCCCCAAGCTTTGGCGGCTTCTAAGTGGTGTTTGGCATTCAGGAATGCAGAAGGAAAGAACTGAGGTTTGATAAACTCCTCCTAAATTTCAAAGAATGTATGGGAACACCTGGATGTCCAGGCAAAAGTCTGCTGCAGTGGAGGAGCCTTTATAGAGACCTCTACTAGGGCAGTGATGAGCGGAAATGTGGGGTTGGAGCCCACACAGAGGGTGTCCACTGGGGTGCTGCCTAGTGGAGCTGTGAGAAGAGGGCCACAGTTCTCCAGCCACCAGAATGGTAGAGCAACTGACAACTTGCACCATGTGCCTGAAAAAGCCACAGACACTCAACATCAGGCCAGGAAAGCAGCCTTGGGGGCTTACCCTTCAGATCCACAGGTGCAGAGCTGCTCAAGATCTTGGGAGGCTACGCCTTGCATCAGCATGCTCCGGATGAGTGACATGGAGACAAAGGAGATTATTTTAGAGATTTAAGATGTAATGACTGTCTTCCTGGGTTTTAGATTTCCATAGGGCCTGCAGCCGCTTTGTTTTGGGCAATTTCTCCTATTTGGAATGGGAGCATTTGCCCAATGCCTTTACCTTCATTATATCTTGGAAGTAATTATCTTGTTTTTTATTTTGTAGGCTCATAAGTAGAAGGTACTTGCCTTGTCTCATATCACATTTTGAACTTGGACTTTTGCGTTAAGGCTGGAATTAGTTTAGACTTTCAGGGACTGTTAAGAAGGCATGATTATGTTTTGAAGTGTGAGAAGGATATCATATTTGGAATGGACCAGGGGAGGAATGATGTGTTTTTGCTTTGTGTCCCATTCCCAAATCTCATGTTGAATTGTAATTCCCAATGTTGGGGGAGGGACCTGGGGGAAGGGGATTGGCTCATGGGGGCAGATTTCCCTCATACCATGCTCATGATAGTGAGTGAGTTCTCATGAGATCTGATGGTTTAAAGTGTGTGACACTTCTCCCTTCACACTGTCTCTCCTGCCACCATATAAAGAAGGTATTTGTTTCACTTTTACCCTCCACCATAAGTGTAAGTTTCCTGAGGCCTTCCAGTCATGCTTCTTGTTAAGCTTGAAGAACTGTGCGAGCTCCTTTTCTTTATAAATTACCCAGTCTCAGGTGGTATTGTATAGCTGTGTGAGAATGGGCTAATACAAATATTTCCTGGTTGAAACTACAGTTGATAGGATTTTCTGTTATATATTAATTCTTGCTAATAAAGAGTAGAAGATCCAAGTGAGAATTTAAGCAGGAAAATAGATAAATGGACATTAAGTCATAGGTGTGGTTATAGGTATCTGACTTAACTGAAGTCTTAACTGATACTATATAATGGGATAAAGTAGATTTTTTAAAAAATTATTTTTAGTTTAGAATTTTTTTTCAACAAAAAATGCAGCTTGTTTGGCAATAGGGATTGCCAAACAAACTTAATCCAAAAAATCTGATCCTGTATATTTTAACCTTGTGACTTCTGGTAAAATTATGTAATTTTTTGGTGCCTCTTTTTTCTCACCTGTAATCAATCATCTAGCTACGTGAGGTTGTTGTGGGAATTAAATGAGATAATTCATGTAAAACGTGCAATGCTCAGGACTTAGAATATGATAAACAGTGGGTAAACAGTCACTAAGCATCAATTCCTCTTTGCAAATTCACAGGCTTGACGTGAGAATTTAATCTGATAGTCTACCCTTATCTACAGTTCTGTTTTTCACAGCTTCAGTTACCTTCAGCCAACCATGGTCTGAAAATCATAAATGGAAAATTTCAGAAATAAAGAATTCATCAGTTTTAAAGTAACCTGTTCTGAGTTTGGTGATGACTTTTTGTGCCATCCTGCTCCATCCTGCCCAGGACATGAACCCTCCCTTTGTCCAGTATCTTCATGCTGCCTATGTTTCCTGCCCATTCGTCACTTAGCAGTGCTCTCAGCTGTCAGATCAACTGTTGCTGTATCACAGTCCTTGTACTGAAGGGACCCATATTTTAGTTAGTAATGGCCCCAAAGCATAGGAGTAGTGATGCCAGCACTTTGGATATGCCAAAGAGAAACTGCAAAGTGCTTCCATTAAGTGAAAGGGTGAATGTTCTGGACTTAATAAGGAACGAAAAAGCACTGTAAACTGAAGTTGCTTCTATCTGTGAAATTGTGAAGAAAGAAAAGGAGATTTATGCTAGTTTTGCTGTGTATCTAAAACTACAGAAGTTATAGCCACAGCAAGTAATAAGTGTTTAGTTAAAATGGAAGAGGCATTAAAATTGTGAGTGGAACAGCTGGGCATGGTAGTTTATACCTGTAATCTCAGCACTTTGGAAGTCCTCAGTGGGAAAACCACTTGAACCCAGGAGTTTGAGACTGGCTTGGTCAACAAAGTGAGATCCTGTCTTTACAAAAACAAAAAATTTAGCTGGACATAGTGGTACACATCTGTAGTCCAGCTCCTTGGAAGGCTGAGGCAGGAGGATTGCTTGATCCTGGGAGGTTAAGGCTGCAGTTAGCCATGATTAGGGCACTGCACTCCAGCCTAGGTGACAAAGCAAGACCCTGTTTAAAAAAAACATGGGTGGAGGACATGAACAGAAACATATTCCAATTGATGGTAATTGGCTTGGTACTAGTAAAGGTTACAGTATCCACTGGGGTTCTTGGAATGTATCTTCTGTGGATAAACGGGCACTACTGTGTTATAATGCCTACGAAATGCCTAGCAGAGAGAAAGGCTCAGTAAATATTAACCACTTCACCTCTAGAACAATAACCATAAACATTTTACTGCCAGAGGGTAAACAGATACTTAGTTAACTGTTTTCAAATACAGTTTGTAGTAGAGAAAAAGTATACAATCAAATAAAATGTCCATTGTTACAATACCCTGAAATAATTTGAAAAGGTCAGAATCTACTTAGTTTTAAGTTCTTTGAGGTTAGGAGTTAAACTACGAGGCTATAAAGTATTAGATATTTTGCATCCTTTGTAATAAGCCTTTGAATAAGTATCAGGGGAAAGAGGAAGTGAGCACAGAAAGCTGCTAAATGCACATTCTAGATACCGGGGGGAGGGTCTGCTCTTTGCCTCTCTAGTCTGTGCTGTTACAGTACAGCTTAGTCTCACCACGGGTTCTCTCATCCCTAGAGTGCTTTCCTAATCTGTGTTCCTGGCCTTGGATCATTAGACTTGCATTTGTTATAGCCACAGATATCGGCAGCTGTGTTTCTAACCACAGCCTGATAACCCAGCCATGAACTTTGACCACCACCATCTGGCTTAACGATGTGGGTTTGTTCTCCACTCAAGCCTGAATGGTTCCACCATCACACTTGCTTGGCCCAATGAAATGTGAGCGCAGGTGATGTGTGACTTCTGGGTGGCAGGGTTATGAGGGTATGATTCAGCAAGCCACCTGCTCCTTGACACATGATCCTGGGGGCAGATGGATAGCTGATCCTGAGTGACTACTGCGAGCAAAAGGAAGATGCCTGCCAAACCATGCTGGACAGGTAGTACAGTAAGAAATTAACTTTTGTTCTCTTAAGTCTCTGAGATGTTGATTATTGTTTTCCACTGTATAACCTGCTTATCTTGACAAAAACCCTCATTAAAGCAGGGTCTGATCTCCTCTTCACTATTCCAAGAACTCGGGGATCTAGATGAGGACTAGCCATCCTGGAGAGGTTCAGTAAAGATTCTCTACTTGAAAATAAATGTCCAGTGACAAACTGTGTGTTTTTTGAAAGCCCAATAGAAGGGGCCATGTTTTAGTCTCATTTTATGATTTATTAAGGTCAAGGACAACAAAGAAAGTAATATTTCTTAAAATGCTAAGAATAGACTGTTAGAGTAGGGGAGAGGGTCTTAATCTATTCCCTTCACTCTTGTGTGAGAGAAGCTATCCTTTAAAGCACTGGTTCATTTCATACTTCAATCCTACTGACTTTCTTTTTCTTTGGAGACAGAGACAAGCTGCAGTGCAGTGGTGTGATCTTGGCTCACTGCAACATCCACCTCTTGGTTCAAATGATTCACCTGCCTCGGCTTTCCGGGTAGCTGGGGTTACAGGTGCATATCACCACCCCAGGCTACTTTTTGTACTTTTGGGTTCAAATGATTCACCTGCCTCGGCTTTCCGGGTAGCTGGGATTACAGGTGCATATCACCACCCCAGGCTACTTTTTGTATTTTTGGGTTCAAATGATTCACCTGCCTCGGCTTTCCGGGTAGCTGGGATTACAGGTGCATATCACCACCCCAGGCTACTTTTTGTACTTTTGGGTTCAAATGATTCA